>CAUYRH010128291.1:0-16391 GCA_963574655.1 Perodicticus potto | reverse complement strand
TTTTTTTTTTTTTTGGTTGCAGCCGTCATTGTTGTTCGGCGGGCCCAGGCTGGATTCGAACCTGTCAGCTCAGGTGTACGTGGCTGGCGCCTTAGCCCATTGAGCCACAGGCACCGAGCCCTTCCAGTTTATTCTTTTGCCAGGCTATTATCACCGTCATCAGTGAGGTCTTTCTTTCTAGACCTTTTCCTTTATATCATGATCATGTATGTATATATCTTGTAGTTTGCTTTTCAATTCAGTGATATCACTTGAAGGTTTTTCCATGTTCCAAGAGAACGATACATTTTTTCTCTCCGCTGCATGGTACTCCGTTGAATGGAGATACACAGTTGTTAACCTGCTTCTCTATCACAGGATAATTTTTTCTGTCACAAACAACAGTGAATATCCTGATGCATACCTCTCTGTGTGCATGTATTAACACTTCATGGTGTAGATTTCTACGGGTAGAACTTCTGGGTGTGCTTATTTTAAATTTTGATAGTTCCCACCAAATTTGCCTTCTGGACAGTGCTACGATTTTTACTTCCACTAAAAAGATACGCGACACCTCCCACCCCCAGACCCCACCTCTGCTTCCCCCTCATCTCTGCCGGTGCAAGAGATCACCAATTTTTCATGATCATTGTTTAGTTTATCTAATGCATTTGATTTACATTTCTCAGGTTACTGATGAGGCTGAGTAGGGACACGATGCATTTCAAAACCTGTTTCAGTTTCTAGAGCTCAGGGTTGCAGCCCCAACTGTGCCATTTGCCAGAGGGAGACATCAGGCCAGATATTTTTCCTCTGAGCCAGAGCTTCATTCTTCAGCTCTAAGATAGGACTCAGATCTGGTTTGCTGCCTGCCTAAGTTGCAAGATACAAAGGAGACCACGTGTGTGCAGAAATGGTCCAGCTATTACCTTGGTTCCTCATTTGAATCTGGCAACAGCTTTGTGAAATAGTTAATGGCAGTGGAATTTTTCCTTCCTACTGATAAGGAAACTGAGCCATGGCCAAGGTCAGTGCCTTGCCAGGGTGCACAACTTGTGGCAGTGATGGATAGGAATCCCGATCACTGCATCTTGGTCTGCCTTTCCATAGAGTAAATGGTATCTCTTCATTGAATGGATTTCTGGACCAAAGTTAGAAAGAAGGAACTAGATATATATTTTTAAGCATGAGTAGGCTTCAAAAACACATTACTAGTTTTAAAAAGCTCAAGTGCTATTTATGGCCAACAAGCGATAGTTTTTTTTTTTTTTTTTTTTTAGAGACAGTGTCTTACTTTGTCATCCTCAGTAGAGTGCCGTGGCGTCACAGCTCACAGCAACCTTCAACTCTTCTGAGTAGCTGGGATTACAGGCACCCGCCACAGTGCCTGGCTATTTTTTGTTGCAGTTTGGCCGGGGGCTGGGTTCAAAACTGCTGCCCTAGATATATGGGGCCGGCGCCCTACTCACTGAGCCACAGGCGCTGCCCCAATAGTTTGTATTTTCAATGGGTTCGTATTAGTGTATGCAAAAGCTTGGAAAAGGTGAGGAAGGGTCCAGCCAGACTGACAGAAGTAATTACTCTGGAGGGAGATGGGAGAGGGCTGGGAATGTGGCCAAAGGAAGCCTAATACTTTATCTGTAATGATCTTTTTTTAGATAAAGAGAATAGAGTCATGTATTATATGTTTAATTAAAAATTAAATGCTGGGCACGGCAGCTCATGCCTGTAATCCTAGCACTCTGGGAGGCTGAGCTGGGAAGATTGCTTGAGCTCAGAAGTTTGAGACCAGCCTGAGCAAGAGCGGGACACCCTGTCTCTCCTAAAAACAGAAAAAAGTTAGCTGAGCATAGTGGTGGGTGCCTGTAGTCCCAGCTATGTGGGAGGCTAAGACAGGAGGATTGTTTGAGCCTAGGAGTTGGAGGTTGCTGTGAGCTAGGCTGAGGTCACAGCACTCTAGCCTGGGCAATAGAGTGAGACGTTGTCTAAAAAAAAAAAAACAATTACAAATAAGCAGGCAGATGTGGTGGCTCACATCTGTAATCCCAACACTTTGGGAGGCCAAGGTGGGAGAATTAATTGAGCCTAGGAATTCAAGGTTACAGTAAACTATTATCAAGCCACTGTACTCCAGGCTGGGTGACAGGACAAGACTCTGTCTCTAAAAACAAACAAAACCCCCCATAAGTGAACAGATACATAGCTTTCCCCATACAATGGCTGAATGAATCAGACATACAAACACAGAGGCACGCGGTGGAGGGGCTCTGTGGTTGGGTGGCCTGGAGAGGTCTGGGAGAGGTGAGGCTCATTTCTTCTCCTTTACCCAGTTGGTAGGATTGGACAGAGATGTTTGGCTCCAACATGCCAAGGGCTATGAGGGTGAACTTCACAGTATCCATTCCTGGAGATCCTACTGTGTGCCATGCAGGGTTCAAAGTACTTTTGTGATAATCTTCTCGTTGAGTGCCAGCAAGGTACTGTGACACATGGCTTATCGTCCATCGATTAAGGAGACAAATTGAAGAAAGTAATTCGCCTCAAGTGACCTTGCTGGTGTGTATGTATGTGAGAGAGAGAGAGAAGATATCCCAGAGGCAAATCCCATGAGGCTGGGGACTCTTGCCCTTGCTGCCTGGAACTGCGCCTGGCACGCAGTTGCCCTGGGGTATTTGAATGAATAATGAAGGCATGGTCCAGGTCCCCGTGGGTCTCTGGCCTTCCAGGGAAGGCCCAGCTGGGCTGCAGGGAAAGGCTCAGCTGCCAGGCCACTATCTTTGGTGTCAGGCCTCCTAGCTGTCTCCCATGTTCAGGAGGGAATCCAAATCCTCTCTGCTGACTCAGCAGTCTTCTGCTTCTCAATTAATGGCACTTCCAGATGTAGAGGTGAAAACCTTAGTCCATCTTTGCCTGTGTGCTTCTCCCTGATACCTTGTGTCATCAGAGAGTACACCCATGTACTCATCAGCAAATCTTACTGATTTTACTTTTAAAATATATCACCCTCTCCACCCGCAGCCTGGCCTCTCCTGTCCACTGTTTAAAGTGATGCAGCGTTCTCACCTCTGGTCTCTGTAGGCAGGCAGAGGGGTACTATTAAATCACGTTCCCCTGCTGTTTATAACCCTTCTGGCTTCCCCATCTCACTTTGAGTGAACCCCAAAGTCCTTTCCGTAGTCAGGTCCCCCACACCTGGCTCTCATTCCTTCTCTCACCTCACCCCTGCCCCCTTGGCCACGCTCATCTCCTTGGTGGTCATTGAGCTCATCAACCTGGCGCCTCACTTCCCTAAAAGTCACTCCTATTATGTTGCATTTTTTGTATGTGTATCCTCTTTCTTCCTCATGAATGTGGAAGTCTGAGGGGCAGGGGCTTTCCTGTCACTGTCACTGCAGTGTCTCTGAGGACTAGAGCGGCACTTGGGCTCGTGGTAGACCCTTCACCACTAGAGGATCACAGAATGGACCAAGCAGCATGCGCTGTGAGGTTAGGCTGCCCCCGTAGCCCCTCCCCATCCCCAGCCTCGGCCTCAGACTCCTTGGTTTGCCCCTCTTCCGGGGCTCAGTCTTGAGGGTCAGTCTGGACGTCATGGAGTGTCCCTGAATTTGTGCCCTTTGGCAGATCTCCTTTGACAATCAGTTAAAAGGTGAGGGTTGATGAAAGATAACAGTTAAGGGTGCCCATGTGTGGGGGGTGGTGTGGTGGGGGGTGGGGGGTAGAGTTGGGGGAGGTGGGACACTGTCCTAAGGGTTTTATGTTTATTAACTCATTTCTTTTAGTATCTAAACAGCTACTGTTGCATCTGTCTTATTGAGGGAAGTAGGTGCACAGAGAGGGAAAGTAATTTACCCCATGTCACACAGCTCCAAATGGTAAAATCAGAATTTTGACCTAGGGACCCCCACTCCAAGGCTGGCACTGGCTTTCCCCACCACCCCGTGCCCACTCTCCATATGTCTGAGCAGCTGGACTTGATGCGTGGGGCAGAGCAGAGATCCTTCCCTCTTCTTTCCTTGGGTTGGCCCTTCCTTTTTGCTGCATTGCCAGGGAGCAACAGGGCCATCCCAGGCCTTTCCCCTTGTGATTACCACCTCGGAAAGCCAGGAGAGAGTCACAGTGTCATGAACAACAGGGTGCAATGCCGGACCCACACATCTGGACAGATGGGGCAAAGCTGTCAGACTGATCAGCTCCCCAGATGGGGAGGGGGCTCCTTTCTCAGGGAACACTTTGGATCACAGGTGTGCTCTGATTCGCTTTTGTTTTCCTTCCTCTTTCCTGCCAGTGAACTTCCCAGTCCTGGCTCGTGAGAGCTGCTTCTTCTCACTCCCTGGCCACAGCTGAAAAACACGGGGTTATTTTTAGTTTTCCTGAGTCTACTTTATTTTTGTTTCCCTTTTTGCTTCTGGTGGATTTGCATCTCCCTGTCTTCGTGAGTGCGTGTGTATGTGTTTGCACACGCGTGTTAGTGTGTGCCCCCATGTGCTGCTGGTGAACACGTGAGTGCTGACACACAAACGTGCTGTTGTCCACATATGTGCCTTGCTGTGCGTGCACAGGTACACACATGTACACACAGGTCTGTATGTCGATGTGTGTACACACGCAAGCTGGTGTGTCCCACTGGTGGCTTTTCCAGGCCAGACCCGGCGGCAGGGGTATGTTTGAGGTACGTGAATCTTCCCAATCCAGGCAATATCCCCTGGCCCTTCCTGGAATGGCTAATAGTTACTCAGCCTTATGAACTAGAACCTGGTGAAGCTCAGCTATCTGGAATCACTTTGCTCTGGACTTAGTTTCTGGGCAGTGACATGGAAGTGGGTCTCGTTGAGGATTTTTTTCCTGGATGAATCTGTGTCCCAGAGGAGAGTTGGCACAGGCTCCTGTACCCAGTGGGTGTCTCTGGGTCCTGCTCGGAGGTCCCTGGTGTCATGTATCCTCTGTCTTCCTCATGAATGTTGAAGGTTACAGACGCCCTGTGGGCGTCTGTGGGTTCTGAATGGAGGTTGTTAGTGTCCAGATGGGTGATCCATGTCTTTGATCAGCAAAATAGAAGCCCCTGAGGCCACAAGTCATCACCCTTCCCAAGAGTTTTCTCATTTACAATCTTGGACTTGGGGTTCAGTTGAGGTGCTTCCTCTCCAAGCCTTCTGTTTTTCGAGGCTCTAGGAACTGAGGCTGCAAACACAGTAACAGTGCAGAGAATTCAATGGGAGTGTTTGGCCAATTATAAAGAAACAAAGAACAACAAGAGAATCCCTTTTATTCACCCCACCTCCCCCTTGTTCAAACGTGACCTTGGCCACCACTAGCCCCAGGAGTGACCAGGCTGCCGCTGAAATGCAAAGAGAAACAAAACAACACAAAAAGCTTCATTCTTGGCTTGAGATCCTTAAAGAGCTCAGGAGTTGGCTATTTACAGGATGTTAGGGGGCAGTTTTCATCCCAAAGCCCTTGGGATGAAATTTGAGTGAGATTTGAAGCTGATCAGTCTGTTCCAACCCACCTCAGTCCCAGGTGTCCAGGAACCCTCGAGGCCCAAGGCATGGCCACCTTCATTTTCTCTTTTTATTTTCCCTCCCTCCCTGTCACTGTTTTTTCCTGCTCACTGATTGCCTCTTGCTGGGGAAGGGGAAGGAACTGGAGAGTCCTGACCCTTGTTTGCTTCCTGGCAAACTTTGGGTGGAGTTCTTTCCACCTTCTCTGGAAGCTTCTAGAAAGCCACTTGAGCCGCTTTAATTGTCCATTCTCTTGGTTTTCTGGCCCCCTCACTGGCTGGCTTCTCTCGGTCTCTGGTGCTGGTCCCCCTTGTCTCCCTGACCATTGGCTATTGGAGTGTCTCTGGCCTTGGCTATCCTCGCTCGGTGAGCTCATCTTTGTCTTGACCACTTGCAAGTCAGTAGCCCTGGGCTCAGACCTTTCCTCTTAACTCCAGCCCCAAGTATCTGATGCCAGCATCTCAGCTTAGGGGCCCCTGATGGCAGCTCTACCTACACACTCCAGCACCCAGCCTCCTGCCATCTTCCCATCTCAGACAGCGGCTGGTCTTCCAGCCACCTGGGCCAAAGAGTAAAACCTTGACTCTGCTCTCTGCACTTCCTGCTTTGAACCTCTCAGGGAGTTTTAAGGCTTCATCTCCACACTATATCTGGAACCCAACCACATCTCACCATGCCTGTGGTGCCATCAACTCTCACCTGGATTCCTGCATCCGCCTCCTCACTGGCCACCCCACGTTCACCTTTGCTCTGCAGTGAGGTTTTCTCAATAAATATTAGGACTGCGGGTAGCTCACTCTCTGCCTCTGCTCAAAGCCTGCCAAGGTCTCCATCCCCTAGGAGTCAAAGTGAAGTCATTACCCTGGTCCTCGAGGCCTGATGCTTTTCTGGCTGCACCCCTGTCCCTTGTCTCCTTGCACATTGTCCTCTTGACTGTCCCTCAGACACACCGGCACGTCGCCTTAGCTCTTCCCTCTGCCAGAACCTTCTCCCCTGACATGAGCTATCAGGCCTTCTGTACAGGATATTAGGGGGCAGTTTTCAGACCTCACATGGTCACTTTGACATCCCTCTGTTAATCTTCAGGATCAGTCCCATCTCTCGTGCTCCCGACCTTCCTCACCCTGCTGTTGTTTTCTCGTATCTTTTCTCACCCGCTTAGACACCGCATGATTTACCTGTGTATCCTGCTCACTGCTTGTTGGCTATTTCTCCCCATGAGAATGTTGGGCTGTGGGGGTGGGGACCTTTGTGCTAGAACGATGCCCAGTATGTAATCTCAGGTTCTCAAATATTTATTAAAAGACAAGCATTGTTCCACAGGATGGCTTGTGACTCGTGGCAGGTTGTGGTCCTCGGCAGGCTTTCTCTCCTCTACATAATCATGGCCACGGCCTCAGGCTGAGCTACCACCATCTCTGCTCAGCAGCTATTGGAGCTTCTTTGTGGGGCTGTCTGCTCTGCCTATTCATACTATTCTGTTGTCATTTCTCCCCATCAAAGCCAGAAAGCTCTTTAAAAAATGCAAATTGGATGATTTCACAAAGCTGAATAAAATCTTTCTGTGTTTGGCATCAAACCTATCTGCCCCGATGGCCTGTAAGTCCCTTCATGGGTCTCTGCCATCCTCACTTCTCCGCATTCTCACCTCACAGGCCTTCCTTTTCCTCTAATTTGTCACATTCTTCTGACCTCAGGGCCTTTGCACATGCTCTTCCTGCTGCCTGGACTGCCTTTCCCCCGGCTCTTATGCTTGGCTCCTCTTTTATGCTTCAGCTCAAATGTAACCTCTTAAAGAAGATACCCTCTGACCACCAGCCCCTCCCAATGGACAGTTGCCCTCCACCTTCACTGTCTGCCCCATCTGTGTTATAACCGTTTCGTGTTATTCCCTTCTGAGCTCTATCATTCTCTGAAATTATCTTCTTCACTTGCTTGAGGTTCCGTGAGGACAGGGACCTTGTCTGCCTTGTTCATGACTATATTTTATAAATGGAGACCTTGTTCAGGGTAGAGAGCTGCCCAGGGTGGGAGCCTGGGCTGAGGCAGAGAGAGGTTCCTAGGGAGGTTCTCAAAAGTATGGACTTGGGAGATAGGCTTCTTGGGTTCAAAACTGGCTCTTGCACTTCCTATCTGTGGTTGGCAGTGAGTGACACAACTTTGTTAGGCTTCAGTTTCCCCAGGCCTACCTATCTACCTTCCCCAGGTAGGTCATATGCCCCAGGGAGCTCCCAGAAGCCTGCGTCCCTGGGGTGCATCCACAGATCGATCCAGGCCCTTAGTCTTAACACACTCCATGTAGGTTCAATGACTTCTCTCCTCTGATTCCAGTGCTAGGTCTGAGTGTTGGTGTCTTTGGATTGACCACTTTCCTGCCTCTAGGCTAAGTGGCCAGGAGGAAAGGACCCAGGAGTACAAAGATGTCATTGAGCTGTCTGTGGAGGTGGGTCAGGACAGCACCAGTTTGGGCAGAGGGGCTGCAGGAAGCACAGAAGCTAATTCTGGGGCCACTTCCTCTCCCTCCTGGAGGGAGCAAAGGAGCCTCAGGAGCCTCAGGCTGGTGTCTTGGTCCCATCTGGCATCTGGGATTGGGGTGGGGCTGGGACTGTCTCCCTCCCAGCTGCAGTTAATTCATTATTTTAAGAGGAACCATTTGTGTCATCCTTTAGGTTAAGCTGGGAGACTGAGGGTTGGGGTAGGATTACCTGTTGGTGATTTTACTTTGTACAGGAATATTTGTGGTGTGGCCTAGGTGCATGTAATTTATGCAAAATCGTCTATGTGCACTAAATTAAAATAAATAATAAGGGCAGGGCCTGTGGCTCAGTGGGTAGGGCGCCGGCCCTATATACTGAGGGTGGCAGGTTTGAACCAGCCCTGGCCAGCTAAAACAGCAATAAGAATTGCAACAAAAAATAGCCGGGCGTTGTGGCGGGCGCCTGTAGTCCCAGCTACTCAGAAGACTGAGGCAAGAGAATCACTTAAGCCCAAGAGTTGGAGGTTGCTGTGAGCTGTGATGCCACAGCACTTTACCAAGGGCGACAAAATGAGACTGTCTAAATCAATCAATCAAGGAAAATAGCAACGCTGATCCCAGGTAGACTTGGTTAGTGTTGGGGCAGGGAGAGTGCGCAGGGTGGGGGGTTCTTGTGACCCAGGTGTTCCCCCCATGGGTCTCACGATGGAGAGTCCGGCCAGGCTGAATGCATTGCTGGAATTAGAGATTCATACTGTTTGGTATGCATGTTCCATTCTCACCTTCCACAGCTTCATCTGAGGCTTAGAAAATAAATGGCCATCTTTACCATAGGAGGGAAAAATTTCTCAGGAGAGTTCCAAAGGGAGCCTTCCTGAGGGCGGGTGAAGGGTATTTAGAGAATTTTCCTAAAGACTGGGAAAAGTTTTGGAGGGAATGCTCATTGGCTGTGATTGGCTGAGCTAGGATTAAGTGTGCAGCCCTAGGCCAATCACTGTGGCTTAAGAAATGGACTGTTCTGATTGGTCAGGCTTGTATTCTAGAGGGTTTAGAGTTGGGGAAGAAGGTTGTTCTTCCTGAAACCACTCAGGTAAAAATGGGGTGGTGCCCTAAAGTAAAAAAGTAGGGGCTGTTAGCAGAAGAAGGAAAGGATGCACCAAAAATGATGCTGGGCCCTGTTTCCCCCAGGTAGTTCCCCCATTTCCTCCCCACATTGCCTCACATAGTCATTTGCTTTTACAGTGTTAGAGACTATTTTGTTCAGCGTGTATCCAGGTAGCTTACCAGCTAATTGTTTTTATCAGAGGAAGTTTAATAAGTTCTCAGATTGTTAAATCTGGAACTACTTGGATTTCACTTAGTTCCAGCTTTTATTTTTCCCTTGAGGAAACCAAAACTTGGAAGGAGCAGGGACCATAGAGATGGTTAGCAGCAAGTCCTGGCAGGGCGACTGTTCCAGGCTAGCTGGGGATATGGGATGCTGGGGCAGAAAGTCCACAGGGTCCCATCCACAGTGCTCCCTGCCCATATCCTTTTATAAAGTGGGAGAGATGTCAGGGCTGGGGTGTGCCAAAGTTTGGGTTTTGTCCGCCTCAAGCAGGAGGCTCTGGGGGCGTGCACTGGGCAGGGAAGGGAGGGGGTGAGGGGAGGGATGAGAGTTTGAGCCCAGGAATCAGTGGCCAGCATCAGAATCTGCCCAGGGGAGTCGGTCTGGAATCCCAACCACAGATACATTCTGTAATGTGTCCAGCACACATTTTGGCACTCTGCCAGATGGTCCACCCTTGCCCCAAACCCTAGGGCACATACTTCTCTACCTGGGACAGTGTGGAAGCTGCAGCCCCCGCCTGGTGTTTGTGGGAGGATCCCTCCAGGACTGCCAGGCCTTGCAGCCTCTGGGAACATCCCTTTATGAGCTAAGAGTGCCCCCAGTCCCTGGGTGAGAGGTGTGGGGCAGAGTGCACCGTGGGCAGTTGGGAGGCAGATGGCTCTGGCATGTCACTGTCTGAGTCAGTCATGGGTTCCCCATTCCCTAGACATCTCTCCAGCTCTCAACAGGGCTTAAGCATCCAGGAGCTTAGGTGGATTTGAGCATATAGACTCTGGAGAAAGGTAACCCAGGTTTGAATCCTGACAACTGACTTAATCCCTGAGCCCTTTCTCCTCTTGCGTAAAATAGACTTAATAAAAGTAAATCCTACATAAGTCTTTTGTGAAGGTGGAAGAGTGGGCACATGGCACTTAGAATAACAGCCTGGCAAGTGTTACATAAGCGTTTGCTGTTTCCAACATCTTACCCTGGTAGACCCTGAGGTACAGAAGGATCAGTCTGTCGTCATTTTGCCAAAACGGGACCGCACTATGCATGATTTCCTGTGCCTTGCATTTCTTACTCCACTGTGGCTTGCTCAGATTGTCCCGGGCACCCGGGATTATCTGGTGATTATCATGCCCTGATTCTCGATGACTCTGAATTCTCCGTGCTGTGGATGCACTGCCGTTTGCTCAGCCGTTCCCACAAAGGGAGCTTTCAAACTTGCAAAATAATCTGCAAAGCAGCCCAATGTGTTCTTTTCCCACCCCTAGCTTTTATTTTGAAAAATCTGATTTTAGAAAAACTGCAAGAACAATGTCGTTTGCTGCATATATGGCTCCCTCTCTCCCTCCCCCCTCTCTCTTTCGATGCTGAACCTTTCAGAGAGTCACTTGGAAACATCATGACACCTCACTCACAATGCAACAGCATGCATATGGTGTAAGGACAAGGACTTCCTTCTCTGTGACTGCAGATGTGGTCCCACTCAGGAAAGCCACGATGATCCACTCTGTTAAGCTGACACGCAGTCTGCATTCAGATTTCCTTATGGCCCCACTAACACTCCTCATTGCAGTTTTTTTGTTTTAAATGTTTAAATCCAAAGTCACATTTTGTTCTTGTTGCCTCGACTGCTTTTCCACTTAATCTAGACCAGTCCTCCCTCTCTTTTCTTTTTGCTGGGTCTTTCACGACACTGGCGTTTGTGAAGGGGCCAGGCCAGTTTTTTCTTTCTTTTCTCTTTTTTTAAATTTTGAATGTCTAGGCTGATCTCCTTTTATTACTCCAGTGTTAGTGTATGTACTGCCGGAGTGAGCACAGGGCAGTTCTCTTGGCAGGGTGTTCCTCGATGTGGATTTGTGTGGCTGCTTTCTCAGAGTGCATGTGTTCTGCTCAGGGCCCCACACAAAAGCCTCCTTTGTGTGAATGAGATGGGAGCAGAGCTCTCTTTGATGATCTGGGTGGGGAGTGGGTGGCTGGACACCCTCCACACCAGCCTGTTAGCCCTCCCACACAGTGGGCCAGGACCCCATGGCAAATTTGAACCCCTTGGATTGGCAGAAGCCTGTGATTCCTCCTAGCCCCTCCCCCAACCTGCTCCCTAATTTTCCTGCCTCTGATTCCTTGGCCTTGAGTAAAGATGTGCTGATCCTTGTAACAGCCCTCGGCCAGCCTGTGTCTACCCTGGTGCTTTCACGTGGGAAGAGATGGCAGATCTGATGCCTACCTTGTCCCCTGGACAGAAAAGTCATGGGGGCTCTGGGTGCCAGGGCCAGTCAAGTGAAGATGGGAGGCTGGATGGGGTGGCACATGGGAGCTTCTGCCCTCTCACCTCCCCTGACCTGGTCACTGTGAGCCCTACAGAGATTCTTGTGCCAGATCACCCTGGCCCCATCTGGCCTCCTGGCAGTGGGATGGAGGTCATGCTAGCTTTACTCGGCTGGAAGCCGATTGCAGCCAGGACGCCTTGGCAGCTTTAGGATTTGCAGAGTCTCACCGGTCCTTGGGATTTCCTTCCCCTGTCTGTTCCCAGGCTCTCCAGACTGACTCCACCTGCTGCAACCTCTGGCTTTGCCCTTTCCACTCCGAGTCTTTGGTTTCTTTTTACTGTGAAATGTTGCCCATTTTGTGGGAAATGCACAAGCTCCTGCAGAGGAAACCATGCTTGTTTCAGCCTGCTTTGCTTTCTATAGCGTCAACCCTATGCGTGTCCCCAAACACTCATTGGAATGTCACTTCGTGTGGTCTCATTTGAATGTCACTTGAGTGGAAACACACTGTTTGCATTTTTACTTTGTTCTTGCTGTATCTGCTTCACACTATGTTTGTGAGATTTACTCGTGTTTTTGCAATACGCTACACCTCATTTTCGAAGCTGCGTAATATTCTACAAGGAGGTCACAGTTTACCTATCTCATTCCTGACAGCTATGTATCCGGTTCTGGGTTACAAACACTCTTGTGCCCTTGCATTCAAGGGACACTTGGCTGAGTCACCCTTGGGCCCGTCAGGCAGAGTAGGGTGGCTGGTCATGGTGTGAGTGCCTTCACCTTTACTGGGAAGTCCCAAACCATTGTCCAGAGTGGGTACAGCGGGTTTCCTCTCCCATCATTTGTTTCTTTATTTAGTAATTTATTGAGGTGAAATTCACATAACATAAAATTAACCATTCTAAATCCAGTGGTATCTAGGACATTCACATTTAGGCAACTGCCTCTAAAGTATAGGGTGTCCCAACGGTCGCCACACATAGTAGCTATGATTTCCCATTTTCTCTGTGCATGGTGACTTTTGGGCTTTCGGGATATCCTATAGAAATGCCCATTCTCCTTTCCTGCCAGCTCCCCAGGCCTTGGCAACCACCCAACAGGATGTGCCTGTTCTAGGTGGTTCTTGTAAGTGGAGTCCTGTAGTGTTAGTCCTTTTGTGTCTGACTTTTGCCACTAGTATAATGTTTTTCAGCCCTTCTTTCCTTCTCATGGCTGAGTGGCTTTCCATGGTATGGATGAATCACGTTTATTTTATCCAGTCATCCATTGAAGGGCATCTGGGCTGTTGGCTCTTGGGAGCAGATGCTCCATGGACATGCATGTGTGTGTGCTCCAGCTCCTGTGTGCCCTGTACCTGTCCCCTTGTGGCTGTATTCAGACCCGAGGATGTCCTTGCACCACCTGCAGTGCTAGGATTCTATGTAGGGAGCAGTGACTAGGAACTCAGGTCCCAGAGGTGGTGCACATGGGCCCAGATCCTGCCTCTGACTCCTGCCAGCTGTGTGACCTTGGACAGTTTCTTCACGTTTCTGGGCTTTGGGAGGGATGTGGGTCTGTTCCTGCTGCCATCACAAAAGGCCACACCCTGGGAAGCTTCTCTGGAGTCGCAGACAGCTGCTTCTCCCCGTGGGCGTGCGTCCCCAGGGTCTCTCTGAGTGTCCTAATCTCTTCTTATAGGGACACCAGCCAGATTGGATTAGGGCCTACCGTAATGCCCTCATTTCAGCTTAATCACCTCTTTAAAGGCCCTTTCTCCAATATTGCCCCATTCTCAGGCACCAGGTGTTAGGGCTTCAACATGTGGATTTGGGGGAGACACTATGGTGGTAGGACACCTGTAAACTGGGCTAACCCACACCTTCCTATGGGATCGATGTAGGGACCATGGGAGCTGGAGGGGGCACAGGGAGGTCCTGTGGCTGTTCATGTTTGGGGGGGTTACATCTCCATGTGTGCACAGTTGCTCCTGCCCTGTTGATATTTCTCATGCTGCTCCGTGTGAAATCTGTCCGTGCTGCCATGTGTGTTTTAGGCTCATAGCTTCTTGCTGCTGCCCAGACTCCTTAGTTAATGTCCATTCCATTTTATTTATGCCTTAGTGACAGGTACCTTGCTTTTGTCCAACTCCTGCCTGCACAAACAGCAAACATCCTGGAACCTGCTGCTTTGAACTTCTCCAGAATTTTCTAGGGATGGGGGCTGAGCACGGTGGCTTGTGCCTATAATTCTAGCACTTTGAGAGGCTGAGGTGGGAGAATCACTTGATGCCAGGAGTTCAAGACCAGCCTGGGCAAGATAGCAAGACCCCACCTCTGGGGGTGGGCAGGGCATTAGTGGCAAGCTCCTATAGTCCCACCTACGTGGGAGGCTTAGGCAGGAGGATTGTTTGAGCCGAGGAGTTTAAGGCCTATGTGAGCTGTGATGGCTCCACTGCATTCTAGCTGAGGAGACAAAGCAAGATCCTGTCTCCAAAAAAAATTATTTTTTCTGGGGATGTGCTGGGAGTGGAATTGCATAGGGCAACAGGGAAGCCAGTTTCACTAAATTTGCCTTCCAGAGGGCTGTTGCTATCTACCCTCCTATCTTTCACATTCTCTTTAGCACTTGACACAATCCTGCCTTCTAGACTGTCTGCAGTCCCAGTGGGTATGCATCTCTGAGTCGTAAATTTAACTCTCGTTCCTTTTGTAAGTTGGCAGGTGGGGGTCTGAGGCACCCAGGGTGAGAGTCACACAGCAGACTGGGGCTAGACCCCTGGCTTGTTTTTTTCAGAACTTGGTGGCCCCTGAGAGCGAGGTCTGATGTAGGGAGAGGACGCGGGCGTCTCCTGTGGGTTGAGAAGGCCCAGGGTGAGAGGGCCGCTCTGTCGAGGATGCGGAGAGGGTCTGGCCCCTTCCTTGCTGCGGCAGGAATCCAGCTGAGGCATTCCCTCTGCTAGTGATGTGCCTGTGGTCTCCCCTGGGGGGTGACCGTGTATGTGCGTGTCAGTCTCTCAGGGCTGCATAACGAAGCACCACAAACTGGCAGCTTAAGCAGCAAAAACTCATTTTCTCCCAGTTCTGGAGGCCACAGGGTCAGTTCCTTCTAGGGGCTCTGAGGGCGAGTCAGTCCCAGCCTCTGGCGGTGGCCGGCACCGCGGTGCTCTTCAGCCTGCAGACTCAGCACCACCCTGCCTGCCTTCACGTGACATCTTCTGTGTCTTCTCTTTTTCTTCTAAGGGCCCATCCTAAACCTCAAGGTTTCATCTTGTGATTCTTGGTAACATCTGCAAGTAGATGTTATTTTATTCCAAGTAAAGTCCGATTCTGAGGTTCCAGGTGGGCATAAACTTTAGAGGGGGGCACTCTTTAAGCCAGCCCATCATGTGTGTGGGTGCCCAATGCTTGGACCTGCAGAACTCTGCGTTCAAATCCAGATCTGACTCCTTGGGTTCTGTGGGAACTTATTTTTCTCCTGAAAGCTGGTTTCCCCCTATGCAAATAGGGCCAATTTCCTCTGTGCCCAGAATCTGGAGGTCAAGTGGAGCAGCTGTCAGGGTCATGTGACTCAAGACTGGGTGGGTGTGTTCAGCGGGGGCCAACCTCTTGGCCACATAGCCCCAGCTGTCATTAAAAATAAGATAAGGGAAGTCAGCTTGGCGCCCGTAGCACAGTGTTTACGGCGCCAGCCACATACATCGAGGCTGGCAGGTTCATACCCGGCCCGGGCCAGCTAAACAACAATGACAGCTGCAACAAAAATAGCCAGGCGTTGTGGCGGGTTCCTGTAGTCCCAGCTACTTGGGGGGCTGAGGCAAGAGAATCGCTTAAGTCTAAGAGTTTGAGGTTGCTGTGAGCTGTGACACCACAGTGCTCTACTTAGGGCGACATAGTAAGACTGTCTCAAAAAAAAAGTTAAGGAAAGTCAAATAGGAATCCGGTCACACGAGTTGAGAATAGACAAAGAAGAGTCAACCCCCTGGCAAGGCACATGAACCTGCCCCCTTTCCCCAGGGGTCAATGATCTAGAGGTAACTTGGGTTAATAGTTCCTGGTAGTTCCTACCTGGGGAGAAAAAATGCTTGTGTCCAGAGAGGGGATCCACCCCCTCTCCCTCCCTGTCCCGTGCACTCAGACCACACAACACATGCTCCTTCGCCTTTCTGCCTCTCGTGTGGGGCACCCAGCTGGGTCTGGGCATCTCTGGTTCAGGCACAGGCTTCATCCTCATCTCGACATTGGGCCTTCTCCCTGTGGCTTTTATAAACACTGTAAAGGGCAGAGCTCTGCTTCCCAGTGGCCAGAGCAGCAAAGAGGAGCATGTACCTCTGGGACATTGGGGTCCATTCCAGAAAATGTGGAATGTGCCAGAAACACCTGCGGGTCTTCCAGAGCTTTCTCAGGGAGTGCATTAGTTTCCTAGGGCTGCCATAACAAATTACCACCAACTTGGTGGCTTAAAACAACAGAAATGAAGTTTCTCACAGTTCTGGAGGCCAAGAACTTGGAATGAACCAAGGTGTCATTCGGCTGTGCCCTCTCCGAGGAGTCTGGAGGAGGACCTTTCCTGCTCTGGCTTTCCTTGGCTGTGTCCAATCTCTGCCTTTGTCATCATGTGGCCTCCTCTGTGTCTTCTCCTCTAAGGACATTTGTTATTGGATTTAGGGCCCACTCCGATGTAGAGTGATCTTATCTCGATACCCTTAACATTTGCAAAAAAGACCCTTCTTTTTCTTGAGACAGAGCCTCAAGCTGTCACCCTGGATAGAGTGCCGTGGCATCACAGCTCACAGCAACCTCCAATTCCTGGGCTCAAGCGAGTCTCCTGCCTCCGTCTCCCAAGTAGCTGGGACCACAGGCGCCTGCCACAACGCC
>CAUYRH010128290.1:0-18892 GCA_963574655.1 Perodicticus potto | reverse complement strand
GTGTGTATTAATAGTTCATTCCTTTTTATTGGTAATAGTATTGCATTACGTAAATCTACCACAGTTTATTCGCCCACTGAAGAACATTCTGGATGTTTTCAGGTTTAGGTGATTTTTTTTTTTTGAGACAGAGCCTCAAGCTGTCACCCTGGAGAGAGTGCTGTGGCATCACAACTCACAGCAACCTCCAATACCTGGGCTCAAGAGAATCTCCTGCCTCTGCCTCCCAAGTAGCTGGGACTACAGACGCCCGCCACAACGCCCGGCCATTTTTTGGTTGCAGCCGTCGTCGTTTGGTGGGCCCGGGCTGGATTCGAACCCGCCAGCTCAGGTGTACGTGTCTGGCGCCTTAGCCCATTGAGCCACAGGCGCCGAGCCTGATCGTGTTATCTATGGAGGCTCCGTATCTCCCCGTCCTTGTTTGGGGTCATCATGATTTGTTTGGGGAAGCTGGGCGCGGCTCAGCAAAGGCAGCTCCAGTTAATGGAAACTTCTTATACTTCAGCAAGCAATTTAATTATTCCAGAGATAATCCCATTTCATTGGGAAGGATCCCTTATTGAGATAGGCGTCTGCCTGCTTTTGTCTTAATACCTAATGACTAATTTCTCCTCGAATTAGATGTGAAAATCATTACGTTTGAGAACCATCTGAATGGAGGCCCAGGGAAGCCTCAGTGGGCCTCATTTGCATGAAGATTTTTTTTCCCTCTACAAAGCTGATCTATCTCTAGAAACAACAGCTGCCCCTTGTGTTCAGCTATTTTCCTCTGAGTATCTTCCTCTCATCCCCAGTTTTATTGTGAAGACTTCTATCACCCTGGAAAGATGATGCCTTCTCAAAGGTTCAGCCTCCCTTCCAAAGCCCCAGTTTGAGAAGGGCTATTAATTAGCTCAATCCTGAGGCTACCTCAGCATTGTAAGCTTTTTCTTTGAAATGGATTCTTAAGCCCATAAAAATGACATTCCAAAGAGGTAGTAGCTAATGAGGTGGCCCAGGCAAACAGGCACTGCTGAACCAAGGCCACACCAGGCCACTGCACACCCTTAGCCATTTACGTCCCACCTACTGATTTAGCCTCAGAAGCCGGGAGCTGGGAGTAGGGGGTGGGAGGGAGGCTGGCTTCAATCGGTCTCACCAGCTGGGGAACCTGGTGCTGTTGCCCGCAGGACTGGAAGCAGCAGCAGGGGAGCGCTCTCGCTCTCTACGGGACACAGGTTTTCTACCACTGGTCTTCAAAAGACATTCCTGTAAGAATGAGACTTCTTGGAAACTTGGGCTTTCAGGAGGGAGAAAGGTAGGTCTGTATAAGTTACAAGAACCCATGATGACAGAGCATTTCCTACATGCCAAATACTGTCCCCAGGATCAGTCCATCTTGCCTGCTCAAGGGCCTGCCCTCTGCTTCCCCTCCAACTCAGTCCTCACAATAAGCCTGAGACCTTGGAACTATTAAGACGCCCCCCTGCCACCACCCATTTACAAGGAAAGTGAGGCAGAGAGAAAGGTTCCATGGTCAGATGGGCACAGCAGAAACTCAAACCCTGGCACTTGCCACCACACACGCCTGGCGTGTGCTCCGGGACAAGCCTGCTACTTTGGTCTCGATTCTGGGAGGTGCTGCTCTTGTTTTGAAGATTAAGCATGCAGGCTGCACCTGGTAGTCAAAGGTACAGCTTAACTCTTAGAAATAACAATAGCGACAACACATTCCTGCTCAGTTTGGGGTAAATGACCAGATCTGGCATGGAGCTGGGGCTTAGCCCATGTTTTTGAAGGAAGAGAGCTAGAGAGAGAGAGGAGGGGAAGGAAAAACAAAAAGGGATGTGAGAGCCAAAAGAGGAGCCCTGTACTGTACGGAAGATTTTGCTGAAGAGGGTTGTATAAAATAATGCCTGAGAACCTGGTGTCAGGAGCCAGGTAATGGGGATTTAAATTCTGCTCTCGAAACTTCGCGGAGCTGTGACCCGAGTGCATGACTCCATTCAGTGGATGGCTGGGAAGATGGAACGAGACCTGTGATGGAAAGCTTGTGGCCTGGTGTCTCTGGAACATAGGTGCCAGCTCAATAAGAACCATAATAGTTGATAAAAGTAGAAGTAGTCATGGCCAAGGCAGGGCGGGAGCCCCAGGCTTCGTGCCATTTGTAGTGTCCCTGGGGGCCATGAGAACACCAGGCTTGCTGTGGGGCTGTGTCTGTGAGCAGGCAGAGCTGTGAAAAGCCCAGGGGTCTTCAGTCGTGCAAGTGGGGAACTGAGTTTCTGGAGCCTTCACTGGAGTCAAGGCTCTCCTTGATCTCACTTCTCCAGAGGGCCGTGCAACAGGCCTAGTTAGGAAGAAATTGTACCTGTCCACAGCCCTTCCCAGGAACTGAAGGTGCCAGGATTAGTCCTTGTGGGGCTCAGCCTATAGTCTATTTGCCTCTCAGTATATTTCTGCCTATAATCTCTCTATTGAAATTGGCCTTGACTTTCTTTCTCTTTAATAATGTTGCTGTCAATACACCAAGTTTCAAGGCTGCCAAGACTGGTGATGAAGCTATTGCATGCAAATAAATGCTCAGTAATTATTGCAGTGACAGCTGCTGTGTGTTGGGCTCCCAGTGTTCAATGGGGCGCCGAGGGAAGGGTTTTTTATCTAACTCTCATGAACATCACAACAGCAGTTCATCTTACCACCACCATTTCAGACCCAAGTCTTCTCTGAGAGGCTGGAAATCCCACCTTGCCCAACAACATAAACCCCAGAGGTGAAGGTGGGTGGATTCCAGTTTAGGCCAGCCTGGAGTACAAAGTCCACACTCTTAATCTTCAGGTATTTCATGGGGATTTTAATCAGTAAAAACATTTTTTTTTAAGCTTTGCATAGTGGTGATATCATAGACTATGAGGTTTATCTGAGGCATGATTGCTGCTAACTGGTAAAGCCATTTGCGGAAAGCGTAACTGTCATGAAGGGCTTCCCAACACATGCGACCCATGAACACAAGGGAACAGAGAGGAAGAGGGGGGTGGAATGAGGACCAGGAAGGAAGGAATGATGAAGATGTGAACAGAGATACCAGTGTGAATCCAGGGTAGAGTGACTCCTGGACAAAGTATCAAGGCACAGCACGACGTTTAGCAGCCACCGAGTTGGTTCCCAACACACTCAGTGTGGGCTGCCATCATGACAGTGAAGGCCCATCGTTAGAGATGTTTAACAAACGCAAGGTGGATTAAAGAATCCAACAAATAAACAGATACATGGATCCCAAAGTCTACAAGGGTAACTGTTACAGCCTCTTAAGAAGCATGAACAGAAAGGAAAGAAGAAAAACTCAGGGTCAAGCCATCGGTACCATTCCATGGGGTGGTTCATGGGAGAAGCAGGAAGCAGCTCATCTAGTCAGGATTAACAGTTCCTGCTGGTGAGGTCAGACATCCAGAATGTATCTTTTCTTCATTCCCACTGTTGATTATGGAGCTGTCTAAACCATTCCCTTAGGTAGGGGTAAGGGGAATGTCCAAGCAGAAGAGGCGGCCTATAGTGTCCAGAAGTCTTCTGAAGACAAGCCCCTGCCACAGACACGCTGGCTCCAGCTTCAGGCCCACTTCACCTCATTACTGCGATGAGTCTGTCTCCTGACCTCCACCCTGAGGAGCCCAGGGGGGCTTCCTGGTACCTTCTGCACGTTTGAAAGCAGCAGCTACCAGGTTTCCTTTTGAGCATCGTCTGTAGGCAAGAGGCAGAAGGTAATGCTTCCTTCATACAGAGAAGGCTGTGGCTTAAATGAACAAGTAAAAGCCATTAGCACTGGAAACAAGGGTTCAAAATGAATCCCAGAAGTCGGCTTGATGTACACTGGCTAAGACAACTCTGAGCCATCAATTCTCCCCATTGTTTCAAGATCACCAACTCTTTACATCCCCACCAAGAAGGCTGAAGGGAAAAAAGGTCATGCAGCTGCCCATTAGCCAGTATGAAGCAAGAACCACAATTTCTTTATCCTTCATCTCTCTGATGAACGCTTAAGTTGATTCCGAGTCTTGGCTAATGTGAATAGTGCGGCAATAAAGTATCTCTAGGATATACTGATTTCCCCTCCTTTGCATGTATGCCCAGAAGTGGGGCTGCTGGGTCACATGGTAGTTCTATTCTCAGTTTTCTGAGAAACCTCCATACTGTTCTCCATGGTAGTTGTGCTAATTTACATCCCCACAATAATTAAAAATAAAACAAAAACTCAAGAGGAAAGTACCATTAAAGGTACTAAAATAAAGCAAGAACCAGTGTCTGCAGAGGCACCATCAGCTTCCTGCAAAACAGCGTCACCCTGGTCATTCCCTCCATCCCCCTGGAGTGTGAAGTCGGAAAAGAATAGGCTGGTCACAGGATCGAAGAGATGAAGAAGCCAGCCTGGGAGGCAGCGACCTCTTATTCAGATGCAATATTGTGTCTTTCCATGTCAGAGGCAGCAGGGAGAAACAACTAAGGGGATAGAGAATCCTTTGTAAGCAAACAGCCACTTTCACTACTCTGCAGCAGCCCCCAAGCGGGGAGAACAGTGCCCACGTCAGCCAGGCAGGGCCGGCTGCACTTAGCATTCATGAAAACGCAAGCAATGTGAGAATTCACTCCTGAAAAATCTGGAAAGAGAAACAGTAACATTCAGAGAAAAAAACAATGGAGTCCACCACCCAAGTTGATGTAAATACTCCACTTTAAGCCTGTGGTCGGTTCCTAATGTGACTTCTTGAAGCCCTGGGTTTACAGCAGGCCTTCCACATGCTAATGCCACTTGTGAATCTCCAAGAGGGTCACTAAGTGTCTAACGTTTATTCAGTGAGCGAGGCCTCTGCTGTGGCAACTTAGGTACAACTGCAGGAGGACCTGTTAGTGCCAGGTGGAGACCCTGCAGAGAACCTGCATTGCCTCTAGTGTTCATTTGTAATTGGGAGTTCATGTAGAATCATCTGGGGGATGCTTGGATCCTCTGCCTGCACACACAGAATCAGAACTGCTGGGGTATTCCCCACATAGATAGGGGTGCTTCGAGAAACTCCGTAAGTGATGCTGACGAACACCCCTGGCTAAGAAACGATAGTTCATAAAATAAGGTCCAGACACTTGAGAAGGGCAATGCCAATAATTCCTTTGTAATTCTGCCAAAGTCTAATTAATGGGCAGCTCCAGATAGCAGGAGCTCCGCTGCCAGGAGCTGTCCCCAATCTGCCTTCTATCATGACCTTTTCTAAATCCTGTACTCCCGACCCAGCCATCTATTCCACACCATGCCTTGGGCATGCCTGTCTGGGAGCCTCTGCTCACACCTGCCTTCCCATCCCGAAGCCCTTTTCTCTCTCTCCTGAGAATTCTGCTCATCCGTCCAGATTGGGCTGAAATGCTACAGCCTTCAAACTGTGTCTTCGTGTCCTCCGTCTGTGGTCCTCAGTACATCCCCCTCCCGTGGAGCCTCTTTACCTTCCACCCTGCATTCTGGAGCATTTGCCAAGTGGCCCTAAAGTCAACGCAAACAGACTTCTAAAGCCATGTAAATCTGCGCCGTATGGAGTAAAGCCAAGACAGCCAACGTGCTGGGAGCTGCTGACCTTCTCAGAACCTTTAATGCACCGATATAAAGTCAGTGTCTCCAAGAGGGTCAACTCAGTACAGATCTTCTGAAACTTACTTGGAATGTAACCACTCCCGCTACCTACCCTTTTGTCATTGTCGTCGATTTGTTTTTCCACAAACATCTCAGGGACTTGTGTTTTAAGGAATCTCCCCCCCACAGACGCACACCTTGGGAAACTGCCTTCTAATTTATTTCTTCCTTTCATTCCACACACACTTCAGGAATATCAACATGCCAGGCCTCATGCCAGGGGCCCTCACGTGCATTTATCTCAGCTGCTTTGCTATAGTAACTTGGGGAGTGTGGCTGCAGCTTATCTCTGTGCCTGCTCCCGGAAGCCCCTCCCTCGCCCCATCCCCAGCTGGTAAGAACAGCACTGCCTGGCACGAGATTCCTAGTATTTGTGAGGGCAGAAGTCTTCACTCACCACAGAATCAAGAAAGATTGTAATGGGGGAAACCCACACGCAGGAGAGAACAGTGAGGAAAACACAGCACGGCCCTTCAGCCTGCACAGCGGGGACTCGCAGGGGGCCGGGCTGTTCAGTGACACTGTGCTGGAAGGCACGGGCTCTGATTAAGAACAAAGGGGGCTGACACTGACCACTAAACAGTGAACGATGGAGGTGGCCCAGAGATGCAGAAGCCAGAGGCAAACCCGTGACTCCCGCCTGATGGAGGGAAGCACAGTGGCAGGGGAGTGAATGTGTCCTCTGCCCACGATGCAAAACACCTGCCGGAAGACAGGTAATACCACCAAGCCCAAAGTCACCCGGCACGTCAGCCCCAGCAGTGAAGCTGGCAGACCCTCTTCACTTCAGTGACCAGGGTGCCAAGAGCAGACCCTCCCTCACACAGGCAGGCCACTGTGGGCCAGCATGCAGTCCAGGACATAGAAAGCTTTCGCCACGCCTGGGAAGGAGGAGAAGGGGAGCTTTATAGAAAGCAGCAAACTGCACTGGGCCTGGCAGTGCATGTCCAGGGATCCATCTGTTCCCCTTCTCTACCAGCAAGTCCTAAGCACCTGCAGTGCCCCAGGACACCTGCAGAACAATGCTGGCCCCACCTTTGGGAGCCTACAGAGTAAGTGAATAGTCATGTTAATATAACGTAGAATTACCACGTGCCTTGGAAAGGGTTCCAACAGGTCAGGGAAAGCAACTGAAGAAATGACACATGAGCTGATGTCCAAGGATGGGATCAGGATTCCAGTGGAGGGAAGTGTGAAGTCCCAGGAGGAAGAGGTCCTGGGGAATAGGGTAGTATAAAAGGAGATCAACGAGGGCAGCACCTATGACTCAGTGAGTAGGGCGCCGGCCCCATAGGCCCCATATACGGAGGGTGGGGGGTTCAAACCCGGCCCCGGGCCAAATTGCAACAACAAAAAAAATACCAGGTGTTACGGCGGGTGCCTGTGGTCCCCAGCTACTTGGGAGGCTGAGGCAAGAGAATCACCTAAGCCCAAGAGCTGGAGTTTGCTGTGAGCTGTGACACCACAGCACTCTACTTAGGGCAACAAAGTGAGACTCTGTCTCTAAAAAAAAAAAAAAAAAAAAAATAGAGCTGAGTGTTGTGGTGAACGCCTGTAGTCCCAGCTACTTGGGAGGCTGAGACAAGAGAATCGCCTAAGCCCAAGAGTTGGAGGTTGCTGTGAGTTGTGATGCCATGGCACTCTACGGAGGGCAACATAGTGAGACTGTCTAAAATAATAATAATAAAAAGAAGATCAACGAGGTAGGTGTGGAAAGATCAAAGGCAGGAGGGGCATGATAACAGGCCGGAAGAACGTGGAGACCACGGAAGGCCTTTTCCTCTTATCCCCTACAGTGGGAGGTGGCAACATGATCAGATGTGTTCTAAAAAGAGCACAGGGTGGACAGCAGCCTGGAGGGCCCAAGCCTGTGGAGTGTGGGAGAGACCAAGAGCAGGCTGGAGGGAGATTCGGGGGGTACCAGTGACGGAATGCGTTGGGGAGGGTGGGACGTACTCAGGACCCAGGTGAATTTCAGCTCCTTACAAGGTGAAGCCCCTTTAGAGCTGGGATTCTGCAAGGCCTCGCCTGGACCCAGTACAGAAAGAACATGAGATTCTCAGACACAGGAAGGGCTTCTGTTGTCACGTGGACCCTAGGCTGATTCCACTTTTCCTTAGTCAGTTCACTAACAATTTAGGGAATCCTTTTGGGAAGTGGTAGAAAGAGCACAGGATTTGGAGCCTGGAGACCCAGGTTCAGGTCCAGTTCCAAGAACCTCTTGGGTACCTGGTTTAATACCCCCTCACCTGCCCCCCAGCCTTCAACCTTCACCTCTGCCTACTGCCAGCAGCAAAGTCCTGCTCCCGAAAAGTGGCACGGATATTAATAACATCACTAATGACTAACCCATCAGTCAACTGTGGATGCCAAATGAGTGGTCCACTGGAGAAGTTTGGAAACCACAAATCACCTCCTACATTTTGCTGGTAGTTTTTAAGACCCTGATGCCCCAATCCTTCCTGTTAAGCTGTCACCTGCTGTTACTGGGCTTGGCTGTCTTTTCTGGGATAGGAAGAGACCACTTGGCAGTCAACACCACACACTCAGAGGCAAGAGTGCTCAGCTTTTGATTGCCCTGCTCTTTCAGCGATCAAAGGCAGGGCCCTTCCTTTGGGTTTTAAACCTCTGGTGTGGTTACACTTGACCCAGCTAGAAAACCTGGCAGAGGGTCAAGACAGGCCAATGCTTGTGGGAAGTCAGTTCTTTCCTTGTTTTTAGGCTGTAGTCTTGCCTGGAAGACCCCTCTTTTGGAGGTACACCTGCTGCTGCAGACGGAGATTTAGTACACTCTGCCCTCAGCACCTGCTGATGCCATTTATTCTTTAAGAGAGGATCTGTTTATTGTCAGAAATGGCATTATCATGTCACGGTTAGAAAGACAGACCGTGGGGCCTTCGCCAGGGTTCAGAATGCCTTTTCTCTAAGCTTCAATTTCCTTACCTGTAAAATGGTACTCACGCTACATAAGGCTCTTGAATTAAATATAACACACTGAGAACATTAACTACCACTGTGTGTACGTGGGTGCAGTGCATGTGGGTATGCGTGAACACATGCGCACACTGGCCAGAAAGTGTTCACTCAATACGTCATTCAACCAATGTCACCTATGCACCAGGCACTGTGCTCTGCCCTGGAAACTAACCCACGAACGAGGGCTCCGTCCCTGGAGAACCCACAATCTTTGGGCAGATGCAGACAAGCAGACAGACCACCACGGTAATGCAGTAACAGGTGCTTTGCAGGGGTTATGTGGGGGACAGAGGAACGGAGCTAATTTAACACTGGGAAGATGAGGGCATGCACAGAGGGGCTGTGGAAGGGGAGCTTCCAGGGGAGGTTAAGGCCAGAGTCCAGCCCAGAAGTGAACGGAGAGAGGAAGGGTGCTCCAGGGAAAAACAGCAGCAAAGAGGAGAGCACCTGAAGCATTCCAGGGGCCACAGAGTGGGAGGGAGAGGCACAGACACACGGCCGCAGAGGAGACCTGGACCCTGTCCATCAAGGCCTCTCAGGACAAGTGACACTGAAGATAACTTACAATGGAACCCAAACCATGGGCGATCCCAAACACTAGCTGAAGATACTGTGCCTTCGTTGATTATAGTCGCCTGCCCTCCTTCCACCCTCCAGAACACTGAGCATCTATTAGATTCAGGAGGCCACTACAGGTGCAGTCCCCACCCGCCCACGACTTCCATGCAGCAAAGTGGGGGGACAGTGCTAGACAAGATCGGGGGCATCTCAAGATACAGGGTATCCACAGAGCAAGCTCCTGTGGATGGTGTCAGAGCCAGGGTTTGAAGGAAAAGCTATTTGGTGGTATAGCTGAGATGCAGAAAAGTACCTTGGCTTGGCAGGCTCCCACCTGGAGGGGATGAGTTTAAGCAAATCCTTACTCCTTAGCTACCTGCTTTGCAAAATGGTTACATGACAGTTGCTATGAGATGAGGACTTGTTGGCTGTTTTGGAAGAAGATTCTGGAATTCCGTCTCTCACCTTCTGGTAAGGGTTGCAAACCCAACTGATGGCTGGCTTTCAGAAATAGACCTCTGAAGCCCACTTTTTAAGGGGGGAGGGTCCTGAAAAATGAACTACAGACCCAAATTCCTTTATCACCAAAGCTTAGTTTCTTCATGTATAAAGGGGTATGAGTGGTGATAGTGACTTTATGAAGCTTCTATAAAGATAAAACTAGGCCAGGTGTGGTGGCTTATGTCTATAATCCCAGTACTTTGGGAGGCTGAGGCAGGAGGAGGGCTCGAGTTCAGGACTTTGAGACCAGCCTGGACAACATAGCGAAACCCAATCTCTACAAAACATTTAAAAAATTACTCAAGTGTGGTGGCATGCACCTGTAGTCCCAGCTACTTGGGAAGCTTCAGCCCAGGTGTTTGAAGTTCCATTGCATTCTAGCCTGGTTGACAGAGCAAGACCCTGATCTTAAAAAAAGAAATCAAGCCAGACAATCCCACGCTAGATGAGAAAGAGTTACAGAACGTGGCCACAGCATGTGAGGCAGAGAGCTGGATTTTAACCCAGGAGGACCTGCCTCAAAACATGCAGCCCTCTGCTCCCCCAAGTGTGTGAAGAAGACTGTCTGGGTCTCAGTGGGGGCTGGAGAGGCTGCTCTTGTACAGCGCCAGCTCTTCTCAGGGGATTTTGCTCTCTGCAGAGCACGGCAGGGGACATAGACTGATGGCAAAAGAAGAAATTTGTTTGTAAGCACAAACAAAACACATCAGAAATTGCAACATATAGGTGTTGGGAGAAGGTGAATTCCTCTGTTATGTACCACGCTGCTCAGCTTATTAGTACCCACAAGTGAGTAGCACACTGCATGTGTGGCGTGCGGCATGCGTAGGGCACTGTGTGCACGTGTGCAGCACGCGGCATGTACAGCACACTGCATACGTACATGTGTAGCCCACTGCTTGTGTAGCGCGCTGCATTTGCAGCCTGGGCTTTCCAGGCTGGAGACCGGACGAAGAGCTTGGGAATGTCAAATAGTACTGCACAGTGTTTTGGTAGAAACGCCCACAGGGCGAAAGCGTTTGTCTCAGGTGGAGAAATGAAGCCCGTCAACCACTTCATGTACTGGCACGTGTGAAATGTATTCGACTAATAGCTCCCCTCACTGCATTCTGACTCCTGGGGAGTTTGTAGGAACAATGCTTTCCTTTCCTGCTAGGGTATCCTTTAGTTCCATTAGGGGACCGGTTGCTGCTGGAAATTGCTAATTCCAAGTCAAAAATCATTAAGTAGTAGAAGTGAAACTAGATCACGACTGGTGATCAGTATGGTGGCCTAGCCAGTCCCAGACCCATCTACCCAGCTGTGTACCTGTGAGCTCAGTCACAGCCAACCCAGCACGAGCTCACCCTGGCTCAGTCTTGACCTTGCTACTGCACATACAAGCTGCCTCGGTCAGGGTTGTTCCTGGGGGCCTAACAGGGTCTCGGGAACTGACTGGGTGGAGTGAGTTAATGAGCAACTGAATCATAACCCACCAACTCTGAAGCCACGAAAGCCCCTAAGACTTGGCTCAGCAATGCCTCTGACCTTCCCTCACCCCCCACCCATGGCTGGGAGAGGGGGTTCGTTCTGTAATCCCCTGTGTGCTTATCATTGCAGGGATAGTGTAGTCCTACACTGGATGGTCAATTCTCCGACAGCATGATTGCATCTTTTTCATCTCTATATTCCCAGAGGTAAAAGATGAGAGATTATTAGTGCAGTTCTTGCGATCAGAGCCCTGGGAAGACAAGGCCAGAACCCTGAGAAGGCTGCCATTCACCTGGGGCCAGGTGTCCTCCCAAAGGCCCACTCTCACGCTGGCTCAATTTACTCTTATGAGTCTAGTTACTGGGACACTTTCTAGAGCTGGCTTTGCTATCAGAGAAATAGCAGGCATCCCCCTCCTGCCTGTTGGGGGCCCCAGGAAGGAAGGCTATTTTTGGGGCCTCTTATTAAGCACATACACATGGAGGGTCCATGCCAAGGCAACCTCAGAGGACACAGACTGGGCAGCTTTCTCATCTACCAATGCATTCTGGAAACCCAGAGCAATGAATTTTAAGATCTCCTAAGGACAATTCCAGATTACAGCACTGGTAGAAACTATCCTGGAACACGGAGTCAGACATGGCATCAGGTTATTCAATTAGTCTTTTCGGAAGCAGCACCAGTTCTCCTGATTCCTCATGACTAACAGGCACAGTTACCAGTCTTCTGTGGCTGTACTTGCATTCCCAGGACAGCACTGCCAGCGAGGAATTGTATTATTACAATTTTTACACTTGTGGAAACGAGGCAGGGAGAAGTCAATGATTGCAGAGCTGGGGAGGAGCAGAACAGGGGCCCGGGCATGGCCCGAGGTTCCCTCCATGAATCTCAGCCGTCTCAGGTGCATCTCATTCTGCAGAAGCTCAGTAAAGAGACCGTCACTGTTAGGAGGTGTCTACACGGGGCTCAGGAAGGCTGTGTCTGATGCTGCTGAAGGCTGGCATGGCTGAATGCTTGGTTCCTGGCAAGAGGTGACTGTCTACCTTTTCCCATCCCTCAACCTTGTTCCTGCCTGCTTATATCACAGCCTGCTCACTTCCAAAATCCAGGCAGTTATTTCAGGGGACCAGAGTCGTGTGCATTAAGGACAACCACATGGAGCTCACCCGACAGATGCTGAGCCACCTCAGAAGCGGCCGGCCTATGTTCAGCGCCCCTGTCGTTCTCCTTGCCTTTGAGGAAAATACAGAAGCAAGCAGGGGTTGGGTGGCGTGGGGTGGGCTTCTCATTTTCATTCTGCATCATTGTTGCACCTCACCATTTTGTCAGAAAAGGTGCATTTTCCCCCTCTTTTAAAAATGATATCAAGAGCACTGCTGCCTTCTAAAGTGGGACTGTTATTAAGACTGGGTTAATATTTCTTTCCGGAGGAACACATCTCTCATCTCTAGTGGAGGCGACGGAAGGACAGAGCGAATCTAAAGAAATGCATTCTGGAGGTGGCTTTTTAAAGCATGCCTGTATTAGGCAAAGAAAGCCAACTTCAAAGGTCCTTCATTCCTTCAAGGTGCTCATAAGTGGCCTGAAAGAGTTCCAAAGAGTTCCATGGATCGTTCAGCTTCGTCCCTCCCCTTCCTTCACATCCTTTCCTCTACGGACATTTACGTTTGTTATATGTCAAGTCCTATTGGGGGGGGTCCCCTCAATAAACGGTTTGTATTTACTTTGGTTACTCCAATTTACTTTGGTTTGTATTTAGCAAGTCAAGTCATTTCCATGTCAGGAATAAGTTAAGCACCCGCCTGGTGGTCGCAATTCTACAAAATAAATATTATCTTGCCTCAGCTCGAGTCCTCTAGTGCCTGGTCCTGAGGGCCACCCCTGCCCTCGCCGTTCCCATCCCAGCCCCCCATTATTCTGCCCACAGCGATGATCTCGCCTGTACCTCTCAGCTGCTGGAAGCAGGAGGCACCGCTGTCCGGCTCCAGGGGGTGCCTCAGGACCCCGTTGCTGGGCTTGGCCCTCTCGTATTCTCTTTCGGGAAGCATAGCCTGCTCGCTCTCCATGGCGGGGTCTGAGTGCGGGGGCAGGGACTGTGGAAACCCGAACATCAAGAGGGCAGAGAAGAAGAGTAAGGCACCGCAGAGCAAAAAGCCACCCCACCAGGCTCCGATCCAGCGGGGGTCGTCCGGGGTGATGTCCAGGTTACCTGCAAATGAAAGAGCACAGTTAGTGGGAGAAGCTGCCGCTGGGCCGGGGACGCCGCCGAGGATGTAAGTCAAGTGCACCGAGAAGCCAGGCTCTCTGCAGACGGCCTGGGGAGGGGACGATGGGCTGCGGGGCTGTGAAGCCTATCATTCTACAACAGCGCTTCTGTTTCTCTCAAAGCCGAAGACTGATCACATTCCCTCCTTCATTTTCTTGTCTACCCTGTATTTATATCCGTCTAAACAAAAACAGTGAGAAGCCAGACAGTGTCTGAATTTAGGCTGGAATTGATTGACTCGGCAGAGCTGTCAAGGTGCACTCACCAAACACAGAGACATTTGTTGTTCAAAGGGAGATTTTTCTCCAGGTTAAGTCTCCCCAAAACAGCTAATGAGATTCAGCACCTCTTTCCTGGTCTTAAATTAGGTTTACAGCTTCCAAGTCGAGGCACAGAATGGGGGTGAGAGCATGGTCCCGGCAGCCAGGCTGCTGGGGTTGAGACCCTCCCCCTTCTCTCCATATGACCTCAGGCTAGTGGTTTGAGCTCTGTGCCTCAGTTTACTCTTCTGCCCAACACCGATGATAACTGCCGTACTTACCTTATAGACTTGCTGGGAAGACCAAACGGCAAAGTACTCAGTACAGTACCTGGCAAGTCCTTGAGCACTCAGTCGACGGAGGCTTGTTATTTATGGTTTCAAGCTGCAAGTGGAGGTGTTAATTCAAACCTTGTTGGTCAACTGTGTTCTGGCACCAGCCCTCTATGTGAAAGCTTTGTAACCAGCTTGTTTGCTTAAAGGCACCGTGCATGTGCTTCACTGCCTTGCACTGTTGTTCCTTTATTTTGGCAGCTGAAGTCGTGAGCATAGGAACCACAGCTTACCCTGTTGGTAGGTTTTACTGTCTCTTTACCACCGCCTTGCATAGCGGCACTCCCAGATGAGCTGCTTAGAAATGTCTCCTTGATGATAAAGCATGGCCCTGGAGCACCGAGGGAGATGCTTGGAGAGCTGCGTGTGAGCTAAGACCAACAGGGCCGCAGGCCTGGTCCAGATGGATGGACAGCTCTGGGAAGAGTAATGACTGCAGACGCCAAACCAGCACTTCCCCATTTGTAACGTGCTCTCCCTGAAATCTCTTCAGCTAACATTAATGATGATGCCAGGCGTCATTTACTTAGGGTTTCCTCTACAGCACGCATCACACAGAATACATTCTTAATATCCCCCACCAAAAGTCCTAACAAGGTAGAACTTTTTGTTGTTTTTTTTTGCAGTTTTTGGCCGGGGCTGGGCTTGAACCCACCACCTCCAGCATATGGGGCCGGCGCCCTACTCCTTTGAGCCACAGGCGCCACCCTACAAGGTAGAACTTTGATTATCCCTATACTATATAGAGAAATTGAGGCTTAGGAAGGTTAGATGCCTTGCCCAGGTTCACTGAGTTAAAGACTGAAACATAGGCATTCATTCACATGCCAAGGTCCAGGCTCTTTACCACTCTGTTATGGGCCCCCAGTAAATGAATACTTCCTGTGCTTTGTGAAATGGGTCTAAGACCACAGGATCTTCCAGTAGCTGGCAAGTGGCCTTTGGAACACTGGTGTCTCCATAACCACTGCGCTACAGTGGACCAGACTCGTCTGCGTAGCTGCGTGCTGAAGAGGGGAGAGAGTGCGCTGTGAGGGCTTGGATCCCATCTCTGCCCCTTACTGGCATGTAACTGGGTCAGTTCCTTACCCGCCCTGAGCCACAGCTGCAATCATTTACAAAATAAAGATGACATCCACCCAGGATAGTCATAAGGATGACAGGCAATAAGCAAGAACCACCTGACACGTAGGAGCCCCTCTGCATATTTTCACTTTTACATATATTTGTATAGGAAGGGGAGTTTTAATAATTTTTTTTTTAAAGGATATGGCGTGGGAAAACCCAAGGTGATCTTGAAAGCATCTTTATGCAAACAAGGGAAAAGCAAAGGAAGTAAGATGGCCTAGGGAGCTGAACAGGAATGTTTCTCACTAGTCACTTACTGTGTTTCTTCACCTGCTGCCAGGCAATGAATGAAAACAAGACGGCAAAAGGGAACCGAAGAATTTCCCTCCATTGTCTGTGGGCTCCATAAAGAGGGAATTGAAAAGCTGGCAGATGTGTGCAGGTAAAGAGAGAAATCCTAGCAGTTGTTTGGGGGAACAAAATTAGCACCATGCAGAAAGTTGTATTTGAGTTAGGAAGTTAACAACTTTGATGTGTCAGAAAACATCCCAGGGACAGGGGCGGGGACAGCGGGGGAGGCGGCTGTTTGTGTGAACGTGTCTGCTTGCTCCCTGCAGGTACGCAGCACGTTTGCACACAAAGCTGGTATTTCGCTCCCAGTCTGACAGCCGGGGAGAAGGCATTGTCATAGCCACATGGGAACCAAAGTTTGCCTGGGCTGCCATCAGGCAGGGAAGAGAAGGGCCTGCATGAAGGTGGGCGGACAGCAGGATTTTGTAGATCCAAGAAAACCATCACTGACTATTTGGGGAAGTATTGATTTTTTTCCCTCCATTTCAATTCTCCAGAACACCGTGGCAGAGAGAGCAACACGTGGTGAGGAGAAGCCCCTCGGCCGTGGCGTGTGACGCCCTCGGCGTTGGTAAGCAGACGGAAATTTCAGCACGATCTTGGGAAGACGACTGGCTAACGCTGGAACCCAGTCTGAGACACGCCTTTTCTGGGGTACTTTTCTCAATCTCCGTAACAAATAACATTTTTCTGAGGCAGAGCAGCTAGCTGGGGGGAGAACTCTCCCTCCACTTGTCTGGCAAGCATCTATGCAGTGGAGATACTTGTTTGGGACTACTGGGTCCCGGACTGCTGGGCTTCTCTATGGGCCAGCAGAGAACAGCTGGGGAGAGAGTATCAGCGTCTACCTTCGAACTTCCTCTTCTGAGGACAAGAAGGGTCCGCCTCCCACACTCAAGTCAGGAGTGGCCACGTGCCACGGAGTCTTGCCCATAAAATGGGGGCAGAGAGGACACGTGTCACTCCATATGGAAATATGTTCAGGCTGGTCCATGAACATTTCCTCCTGAGATGGCACCTGGCAGGCTACAATGAACAACATCTCCCCCACTGACTTGTACTGAATCTGAAGCATGAACAAAAAAGAAATCTTTAGTATTGTAAGTCACTGAGATTTGGGGGCTGTTTGTTACTGCAGCATAACCTAGCCTACCCTGACTAGTGTGACAGGCTAAGGAAATAAAAATCTGTAAGTGCAGCGGTCCTGGGCAGGCTTGGGATAGCAAAAATATTGTGTTAGGTACGGGTAGGGGGAAAGGCTTGAAAACCTCTTTCTCTCTGGTTCTAATCAGTGTCTTGACTTTAAAAAATTATTGCCATTTTGGCCTTTGGGGGAAGATTGCTTTCAAAATTGAAAAGCACCACTTGTCTCACTTACTTAGATGCATCCAAATTCCAATGAAACCAGACCCATGATGAAGAAAGAAGTCGAACAGAATGGCGTGGAAACAGCAACCCAGGATGAGGGGGCAGCCTCAGCAAAGGTGTGGCATGCTCAGGGCACTCTAAGTAGACAGACTAAGCTCCCTGTGGCCACTTGTCTACCTAGAGTCATCCCAGGCACTGAGCAAAGACGCTGTTTAATTTGGGGGGGGAGTTGGTGAGAGGAGCGGGGGAATCATGAGTGCTGAAGGTAGCAAGGAGAGTCATACAGACAGGATGCACCATCATGGAAACATCTGCCTGTCACGAGGCCGGGCAGGGACACTGTGAGCCACTGCTGCCCTAGGTATCAACAGGCACAGAAGGGTTTTCTCCTCTACGAGATCCATTTTTCTAACCCTTCCACTTTGGCATCTGACTTTGGGTTGTTCTTGTTGGGTAAACTGTGCGAGCTGCTGACAGCTATTTATTCTCTGCTGCCAGTCAAAGGAACATACGGGGCTCGTTGAGATTTCTACCCACTTTCAAGATCACTGGGAACAGGATTAGCCAGTTTAAACTACCCATCCTGGCTTGGCGCCTGTGGCTCCACGGGTTAAGGCGCCAGCCACGTACACCTGAGCTGGCGGGTTTGAATCCAGCCCGGGCCGCCAAACGACAATGACGGCTGCAACCAAAAAATGGCTGGGCGTTGTGGCGGGCGCCTGTAGTCCCAGCTACTTGGGAGGGGGAGGCAAGAGACTCGCTTGAGTCCAGGAATTGGAGGTTGCTGTGAGCTGTGATGCCATGGCCCTCTCTCCAGGGTGACAGCTTGAGGCTCTGTCTCAAAATAAATAAATAAATAAATAAACTACCGATCCCCAGCTCAGCCTTGAAGGTACCTGAGACCATAAGAAGAGCAGGTCAAAGCAAATTTGAGACATTGACTTCTTCCTCCTAGGCCCTGCTCATGTGTATGAATTACCATGACTCTCTGGACTTATTTATATATATACATGTTTTTAAAGTTCAATTACCAATTTAACCTGTTTTATCAAACTTTTGCTACGGGACTCAAGAATTACAAGAGTATTATTCAGTTACAAACCTAGTTAGAAACTGGAGACTAGGAGGGCTTGAGGGAGGAGGACGGCCTCAGAACATTCAGCATCCCAGCCGTTGGGCTCATTAGTCTGAAATGAAGGCATCTAGCAATAGCAGCCAGCCCTGAGCATGGCAGAGCAGGAGGCTCTCGGCTTGTCGACCTTTATTGTGAAACAAACAGATGGTGCTATCTTGTTCCAGCTGCAAACGCCGTGCAGCCGTCTGCGAGGCCGGCTGGTCTGCCTGGGTGTGCTGCTGAGGGCAGGTCATCGCAGTTGCCTCCATGGAAGGGGCAGCCTTCTGGCTGAATTCTTGGAGAGGTTTTAGGGATGCAAGCTGCTCTGTCAAGAGGGGGATTTTGAGGGCCTGAGGATGAATCCTTGCTGTCTCCCTTGCTAGCTATAGAAACTGCTAACCTCTCAGGTTCACGATTATACCTAACATTTCCTGGGCACTGACTATACGCCAGGCTAGATGATTTGTAAGATTAGCTCATGCCCAGGATCATAAAATGTGTAAGGTTCATGATTCAAATACAGATGTCATTTCAATGCTCAAATACTGTCTCAAAAATACAAAATAAAACAAAAGCCTCACTCTGTTCCCAGGCTAGAGTGCCATGGCACAGTCTAGCTCAAAGCAACCTCAAACTCCTGGGCTTAAGAAGTCCTGCTTCAGGTGGCACCTGTGGCTCAAGGAGTAGGGCACGGGCCCCATATACCAGGGGTGGTGGGTTCAAGCCCCACCCAAGCCAAAACTGAAAAAAACAAAGCAAAACAAAAACAAGTCCTGCTTCAGCCTCCTGAGTAGCTGGGGACTACAGGCACCCACCACAATGCCTGGCTAATATTTCTATTTTTAGTGGAGAAGGAGTTTCACTCTTGCCCAGGCTGAGCTCAAGTATTGTCCCACCTGGCCTCCCAGAGTGCTAGGATTACAGGTATGGGCCACTGCATCCAGCCAGTGCTTGAACTCTTAACCACTGTGTGATGATACC
>CAUYRH010128288.1:0-88382 GCA_963574655.1 Perodicticus potto | reverse complement strand
ATAGTGATTAAAAGGCCATGAAGGCTATGTTAAATAGTTCAATGAAAATATTTCAGATTGTATATGAAGTCAGCACATTGTGCCCCATGATTGCACCAATGTACACAATTATGATTTAATAAAAATTAAAAAAAAAGAAGTATGATTTCTGTGCTTTCAAATAGTTAAGAAATAGTATTATAAATAGCCAGAAATAAAGGAAATATTGCAAAATGATAAAATGAGTTAATATTGACTATTATAGAGCATTTTAAGAATCTTTGTAATATGCTAATATGCTTGGTCATTTCCTACAAGTTTGAAAATATATAAAAATAAAAACTAAAAAGATCTAATACCTAACATTTTTTCTTCATTGGATCTCTTAAGTTGAGGATACAGTGTCCCTTTTAATTGCCAATACAATCATTGTAGCTTCTGGCACGAGCCTAAACCAGTCACTAAACCCCTTTTAGTTGTGTTAAACTCCAGTGCCCCTATATTCACCCTGCAGAGGCAGGCAGCCTGGATGAGAGAGAACAGAACCGAACGGTTCCTCGCTCATTGAGAAATCCCCCTGCAGCAATGTGTCTGCAGCTTCTTGGATCTGAACGTACCTCTGAAGCAGCAAACAGGCCTGGCAGGGAGTTAATTTGGTTAGCGCTGTCCAGATGTTGGCCCGCATCTCTCTGCTGGCTCGACCTTATCAGTGGAGGAATGGCGGAAGGCAGTCCGCCCCATCAGGGTCATCATGATGTATTGCTGTCGCCATCCTCCTATGTCTATCTTATTCTTAAAAACTGATTGTAGGGCATGATTTGGGAACACCCGCATTTGAGATTTAGGATTTAAATATTTAATCAAATACCTGGGCAATACTCTGGTTTCTTTTCAGATTGTGTAAATATCTGTGTCAGTCCTTGGAGCAGTGCAGTTTTCACTCTGATACATTTTTGGTTAGTGTCACCTTTTCTCTAAAATGATTATTTTCACCCTTTTAAGCAAATAACACTAAAAATGCTGCTTAATTCAATCTCTCATTCAAGTTATGGGCAGATTGTTTCAGGTAGATCCCTGTCCTTTCAACAATGATGATTAAATAGCCTGGGGCCTGGCAGGAAATGTAGTTTTAAGTCTATAATAGCACTTGGAGCTTATTGGTTTTATCCAATTTATAATCCCTCTGGGGATATCCTTAAGACTCGAAGGCTTTGGCAAGACTTGAATGCTTTAATGAAATGTGAATAATCCAGAGAGCATAAGCACTTGAGCATTGTAATACATTAAATGATGAGGGTTGAAAGGAGGTATGTATGTAATTACTATATCTATAGTGGTAGATGGTAGTAATGAAGTTTTGGCAGAATAGGAATAATTTTATATTTCATTCACACTTTTTGGAGGTTGTGAGTGGATCAGATGTATTCTATATATAGAGCTTGGAGTGCGTAAAATATGTGTATTAATAGTAACTTGTCAAATGATATTCATAAGGAGCAGAAAACAGCACATGTCTTTGAGTGAATTCATTTGTGTCCACCACTTAATTGAATAATTTTATAAGATAATATATATTAAACTCTTAAGGGTACATAATAGTTGTATATCTTCTTGGGTATACATGGTGTTTCAATAGAGTTGCAAAATGTGGATTAATCAAATCAGGATAATTGGGGTTTCTAATACCCCAGGCATTCAGCTGAAAGAGCGGAATTGGAATAAACTCTTTGTGTTTTAGGAAAATCAAAGCGGAACCCTCAGTGTTTTATTTAAACAAACTAAGTCACAGAAACTAAATTCTTTAGGTTGTAAAAAAAATAGATGATATGCAGGTGTGACTTATTTATTAATAGCCATCTAAAAATTAACATTTGATATAAAGATTTAATTAAAGAAAGAGGACAGTCTCACTTTGTTGGCCTCATGTCATCCGTAGCTCACAGTGTCACAGCTCACAGAAACCTCAAACTCTTGGGCTCAAGAGATCCTCTTGCCTCAGCCTCCCGAGTAGCTGGTACTTTGGCACCTGCCACAATACCCGGCTGCCTGCCATACTTTTATCAAGATCTTTTCTTTCTTTTTTAACCGTTGCCCATGTTTTCTCAATTATTATCACTTTCCCAGCAGTTTCTCCTGTGTGTGGTTCTGTCTTGGCAGGATGCCAGTCAGTCCAGGAATTCCCTAAAGACGAGGTTCGTCTAGCCCTTTCGTGACTACTGTGGAGACCTTGTGTCCATACAATATTTTGCCCGGCAACCCTTCCCCCCACCACCATTTCAGCAACTGTTCTCTAATCGACAGAGATTTCTACTGCTTTCGGGTCCAGCAGATTCCTTGTAGATTACCTTTGCCTTCAGTCAAACAGCTATGTATTCCATATAAGATTTGTGTTTTTCGTGATTCATTCAATGAACTTGTATTTTGAGATTCGAGAGGATACATTGCTAACTCAATTTGTTATAAATATTATCCATGAGTTTTTGTTTACGCTAAATAACTTTACTATCTGTTTTTATGTGAGAATTCAAATATATTGGACAATTGTCACTGCTATCATTTGTCAAGAATCCTTCATGATGAAAATTTAATGAATTACTTTATTAGATTCTTCATTGAAAAGGTTCTCTGGATATCCAGTTTTCCATACTGCTACATGTTTATACAAATCTTCATAGGGATTTAAATTTTTTGAGATTATTGAAATATATAGGATTTTTCTATTGCCCAATTATTAGGCCATTTTCTACTTTTAAATTGTACTTATTTAGATTATGGGGATTTTTCCTTACTTATTACATTTTGGACTCTTACATCCTCACTTTCTTATTTTAGAAGTAATCTTTAGGATGAGGTGACTTTCTTTTTCTTCTTCTTCTGCCTTTTTTTTTTTTCTTTAGAGACAGAGTCTCACTCTATAGCACTCTGCCATGGTGTCACATAGCTCACAGCAACCTCCAACCCCTGGGCCTAGACACAGGTGGGTCTTTGAATAAATATCTGAAAACATTAATGAACCTTTTAGTACATGTGATTAAAGTATTCTCTATTAGAATACTACAGGCCAATCTTCATGATTAATAGAAATGAAAAAATCCCCAACCAAACTCTGGCAAACTAAATTCAACAGCACCATTCACCATGATGAAGTGGGATTCATTCCAGAAATTCAAGGATAGTTCAATATGTGCAAATTAATAAACATGATACATCACAGTAACAGACTGAAGGACAAAAACATGATTATTTCAAATGCAGAATAAGAATTTAACAGAATTTAATATCTATTTATGATTAAAAAATACCTCTGAACAAATTAGGTATAGATGAAATATACCTCACTAAAATAAATATGCTATATAACAAGTGCATAGATAACATTATCCTTAATGGAGAAAAGATGAAGGATTTTCCTCTGAAATTTGGGTCAATTCAAGGATATCTACTCTTATAATTTCTAACCAACACAATACTAGAGATCCTAGCCAGATGAATTAGGCAAAAGAAAGAAATAAAAGGCATCCAAATTGGAAAGGAGTAAGTTAAAGTATTTCTTTGCAGATGAAATAATCTTATATATGAACAACCTAAAGATGACATCGAAACCTCTTAGACTGCAAGCTATCTGAAAAAGAAATCAAGAAAGCAATTTCGTTAACCATAACTACACAAAATGAAATACTTAAGAATAAATTTATAACAAGGTGATAAAACATACATCCATTAAAAACTATAAAATGTTGATGAAATAAATTGAAGAAGAGGAAAGCAATGGAAATATAGCCTGTGTTTATAGATTAAAAAGAATTAGCATGTACTACCCAAAGAGAGTTACATATTCAGTGTAAGGTCTATCAAAAGTCCAATAATCTTTTTCACAGGAATAGAAAAAAAAATCTTAAAATTAAGGTGGAAACACAAAAGATCAGAGGAGCCAAACTAATCTTGAGGGAAAAAACAATGGAGCTATTATGCCAATTTTCTTTAAAATAACTTAAAAAACTGTAGTAACCAAAGCTATATTGTACTGACATAAGAAAAGACACAGAAATCAACAGAATAGAATTAAAAGCCCAGAAATAAATTCATACATATCAGCTAACACACATAGTGAAGAAAGGGCAATCTCTTTAATAAATGGTTGGTGAAACTGGATCACTATGTGCAAAAGAATGAAATTAGACACTTGTCTCACACCATAGCCAAAAATTAACTCAAAATGGATTAAAAACTTAAATTTAAGATGCAAAACAATGAAACTATTATATAGAAGAAAACACAATGGGATAATAATTTTTTTGAAAAAGACCCCAAAAGTGTACACCGGCAAAAAAAGCATAAACAGACAAATAATATTGGGTTAAATTAAAGAGTTTCTCTGTCTCTCTAGCAAATAATAATAATAATAACAACAACAACACAGGTAAAGAGAAAAATACATTGAACAAAGTGAAGAGGCAACCTATAGCAGGATCAGAAAAATTCTTGCAGACAATGTATTTGATAAAGAATTTATTCAAACTATGTAAGGACCTTGAACAAATCAATACCATGAAAGAAAACAAATGACCCAATTAAAAAATGGGCAAAGAATCTGAATAAACATTTGTAAAAAGAAAACATAGAAGTGACCAATAAGGTTGTGAAGCAACACTCAAAACCTCTAATCATCAGAGAAAGGCAAATTAGAATAAAAAAGGTAAAATATAGGAAGAATGTGAAAACATGAGACCACTTTTACACTGTTGGTGGGAATGTAAATTTGTAAATTAGTACAGTCATTCTGGAAAATAGAGTGAAAGTTCCTTACAAAATTAAAATTAGAATATCCATATGATATGTATTCAAAGGAAATGTAATCAGCATGTCAAACAGATATCTTCACTCTTATGTTTATTACAACATTACTTATAACAGCTACATTATGGGATCCACCTAAACATCCACTGATGGATGAAGGGCTAATTATAATGAGGCATATATATACACAATTAAATAGGACTCAGTTATAAAAAATGATGGGCATTCTGTTCCTTGGGAACACATGGATGAATTTGGAGGACGTTATGTTAAGTGAAATAAGCTAGTATCGGAAAAACAAACACCACGTGATTATACTTGTAGAGGGAACCTTAACAATTGATCCCATAGAAGCAGAGAGTAGAATGGTGGTTATCAAGGGCTGGGATAACTGGAAGTGGGGAGGTTGGAGAAATAATGGTCAGAGGATAGGAAATTTCAGTTAGATAGGAGAAACAAGTTTAAAAGATCTATTGTATAACATGGAAACTATGGTTAACAATATATGTATTGAATTCTTGAAAAATACTGGAGTGTAGATGTAAAAATGTTATCCATTAAAAAAAGATCACTGTGAGGTAATACATATGTTAATTAGCTGCATTTACATGTAGTTGTTATACATTTAATCTGTGTACTTCAAAAGAATATAGTGCACATGATAAATGTGTATAATTATTATCTGCCAATTTAAAACATAAATTAAAATTTTGAAAAAAAATTAAAAGAGAAACTTTATATATTATGCATTATCCTGGATTGAGTTGGAACACAGTCTTAATAAATTAGCACAAGAATGGAGAAGGAAGAATCCAATGTACTTGATTCTAATATGTAGCCAATAGACGATCTAATACATACCCTCATAAGACAAAAACTCCAATCAATTCAAGGTGGGGGGTGGGGAAATGAGAGTGAGAAGGGGAGGGAGGGAGAGGGATGGGGGTTATGCTGTACAGCATGCTTCTTGGGGATGGGACACATTATAAGGGGGACTTTACCTAACAAATGAAATCAGTGTAGCCTCATTCTTTGTACAGTCAATGAACCCCAAACAATAAAATTTTTATAAGGTAAAAAAAAAAGTGTTTATTACTAGAGGTGAAATCACATTAGACTAAAATATCATTTATTTATTCTCACTATAATCAGTAGTGTAAGGTCTCTGAAGTGAACTTTCCTTATTTTAATTTTAAAATAATATTACAAAAAAAAGGTATTTGTCAAAGCAACTAAATTAGCCTTGTTGTATGATCATTGAGGTGATATTAGCATAATGCCTGGCTCTACCACTTACTAGCTTTATTTCCCAGAATAGGTTATTTAATCTTTCTTTGATTCATTTTCTTTAGATATAAAATGTAAACATGAATAATACCTAACTCATAAATTAAAAGTGAGGATTAAATTATTATTGTGAAACACACAGAATAAAGACTGGCATATAGCAAGCATATTAATTGTTCTTATTTTATATGTGTGTGTATATGTGTGTATATATATATATATATATATATGTAGAGAGAGAGAGAGAAAGAGAGAGAGAGAAAGAGAGAGAGAGAGAGAAAGAGAGAGAGAGAGAGAGTTGTGCACATGCCCTAATTACCTATGGAATTGATGAATTGCTTGTTAACAATTCAATGAGGTAGCAGTTATAAACATTTTGAAAATAATAAATGCACGTACAAATGTAAGGTATTTTTGCGAGTATACAGTGTTCTTTAGCTTTGGCAAACAGAGCTTAAATTTTCCATTCAATCACTCTTTCTACTCTGATTCTTTTAATTTGCGGCTAGTGGTTGCATCTGTCCTAAGGAGCTAATTTTAGACGAGGCTCTTTCCTTTATATGCATAAGAGTGTGTGAGCCCGTTTCTTTTTACAGTTTCACTAAACACATGGCTCTCATTACATCCCAGAGTGAAACAGTGACAGAAAGCTCTAATGTGAAGCCTGCACATTTCCTCTGTGGACTATCTATCACCAGCATGACGTCAGCTATCCTTTGAAACAGACCATGTGGTGTGTAACAATCCTGTGGTATCTCAAAAGGAGGATTTCCTTAGTCATGGGCATCATAGTTTTGAGGGCCATATATCTCGGGGAGCCAAAGCACATTGTGCACCTTCACACATAACCACTACTGAGAGGGGGCATAGAATTCAACCCAAATGATGACGTCACCCCGAAGGAACAGATCTACACAATGCGTGCCATAATTTACACCTAATCTTGACAAAGTATTTTTAAAAAAAATCAAAGAAGATATCTCAAAATAACTGTCAAATGGAACAGTGTGTGAGTTTCATCCTAGTGGTGTGGTAAGTGGTTTACTAATTGAATGTCCATGGAAAACAAAGATTCTTTTCATATTCCTCAGGAAATTTCGGTGGTTAGATTTTCTATTCTTTTCTCCTATTATATTGTGGAGGGAAATACAGGAATTGGAGACTGAGGGATGCATGAATTTCTATATTTCATAAGAAAACATGTAAGCCTCTGAAATATAGTTCAGTAAAAACAATCTTCAGTGTGTCTTTAATATCATATGCTTTATTTTAAGTGCCTTTGTGTTTTTTTTTGTTTTTTTCTTTTTGAGACACAGTCTCACTATGTCACCCTCAGTAGAGTGCTATGGCGTCACAGCTCACAGCAACCTCAAACTCTTGGGTTTAAGCGATTCTCTTGCCTCAGCCTCCCAAGTTGCTGGGACTACAGACACCCACCACAACGCCTGGCTATTTTTTTGTTGCAGTTGTCATTGTTGTTTAGCAGGCCCAATCCGGGCTGGAACCCGCCAGCCTCAGTATATGTGGCGGGCACCCTACTCACTGAGCTATGGGCACCGAGCCTTAAGTGCCTTTGAAATGTAAACATTTTCTATATACATAGTAGGCTCTGTTTTAGGTATACGTGCACTTGATTGCCTATTTCTTTTCTTTTCTTTTCTTTTTTTTTTTTTTTTTGCAGTTTTTGGCAGGGGCTTGTTTTGAACCCGCCACCTCTAGTACATGGGGCCCCACTCCTTTGAGCCACAGGCGCCGCCCTATTGCCTATTTCTTTCATTCTTCTTCTTTTTTTTTTTTCAGTACCAATAAGTCTTTATCTATTCATTATATTTTCCCAGGGAAAGTAGAAGGGAGGGGAAAGAGTCAGCATGTGTGCTACAAAATGATTAGGAAATGGAAAAAGAAGTACCCAGGACAGCAAAATCAACCATCAAATAAACACACCCAGGATGGGGTCACCAAAGCCCAAGGGGGCTCAGTCTCCTGCAGTTCAGGAATGAGGGAAAAGAATCAGGAAAAGAACACACAAGTATAGGCTTCCTATCCTTCCTCCCCATAAATTCAAGATTTTACACAAAGCTTTGGTTTCTAGCAGTAAACATGGAGTTACATTCGTCTGTCTCCTATTAAACAATCTTGTGGCCTATTGCCTATTTCTTATAAGAATTCAGTACCTATTAGACAGCAGCTGTCTTCTGGGCCAGACCAAGTTCTTTTGTCTCATAAGCTGAAGGAGAATTTGGGGTTTAGCAAGATTAATTACCAAACGTTAAAATCATGCCTGGACATATTGTGCTTAATAGCTACCTTGTTGAAGAGTGAATGAATTAATGTTATTTAATCCATTGAAATATCAGTATGGCACACAGGCCTGCTCTCTTGGTTAAAGACAGGGGTCCGGCTCCAGCTTTTTTTATAATGTAATATATTTCAAATAGAAGTCTGAAACCATGGTAAGTGAACAGTGACTTGAATATCTTGGTTTATGTTGTCAGCATGAATTATACAGGCCTAATTTTACTGCCGTGAGTTTTCTACATGTTATGTTTCCCCCATTATGAACAATGACGTTTTTGTGCATTTGTTATTTCATAAGAACTTTGTGAGATGTAGACATGGTAGCTACCATGAGAAAACAGTGGGGTTACAAACCTGGTAGGAATTTGGGAACACTTTTTCGTATACCTTCTAAAAGTTATTTTCTCTTTTATTCTTTAGAAAGGTGCAAAGATATTTTCTGTATATGTCTCGTACACATGTATATGTATGCATATGGTGGGGGCTGTCAAGTCATAGAAATTATTGGCCTTCTTCTTTTCCATTATTCAAATCATATATGCTTACACAAAAATTCCTCCTTATGGAATATTGGAAAATTAAAAGAGATCTCAAACACCACACACTCCAAAAATAATCTTGCTAATAGTTTATTATGAAGTCGTCCAGAAACAGAAACATACTGTTTAGCAATTTCACTTTTTCCATGTAATAGCAAATAATCTTGGCCTTATTTCCTTACCTCAATTTATTAAGGCCAAGCACAGCGGCTCATGCCTATCATCCTAGCTAACACTTTGGGAGGCTGAGGAAGAGGATCACTTGGGCCCAGGAGTCCCAGACTAGCCTTAACAAAAGTGAGACCACATCTCTACAACAAATAGAAAAATTAGCCAGGCATGGTGGTGCACAATTGTGATCCTAGCTACTGGTAAGGCTAAGACAAGAGTCTCTTTAAAAGCAGGTGTTTGAGTTTGCAATGAGCTATGATGATGCCACTGCACTCCAGCCTGGGCAACAGAGAGAGTCTGTCTCAAAAAACAAAACAAAACACTTATTGAGTCATGTTTATGTATGTATTTGTTACTATGTAATTAGAAAGCTGCATTCAAAATTGCTTTATATGGTTTTCTAAATTCCTTTTAAAGTAGAACTGTTAGACCAAAGCAAATGTGCATTTTAAATTCTGATATTTATTGACAAGTACAATTTCAACGTTTTAATTTCCATCCACAGTATGGGAAAGTATTTTTCCCCCTCACCATGCTATGCGTATAAACTCATATAGGTTCACATACAGATATTTATTCACACATTACATCAGTATTTTATTGATTCAGTATGAATATGTTAATTGTAAGGCAAATCAACAGTAAGCAATTTTTCATAATATTTTGGCCACTGTCCTAAAGTAAGTAGTTCTAATTCTTGAACACACCCACCCCATCTTACTCATTTAAAATGGCTATTTAAAAAAATATTATTGGTGAGCTTTCTGAAAGTTCTAAGTCTTTTGTGCATATCGTTTTTTGCAAATAACAATGCTAATTTTCTTTAACAATTGTTAAAATGAAAGTATGATTGTTTTAATTTACTTATATTTTTAAAATTATGAAGTCCATTTGAAAAATATTTTATTCTGGGTGAACTTCCATCTGGAGACATGCTTACTCCCTCACGTACTACTGAAAAATAATAAAATCCTTGTTTCTATCTAGTATTTTGTAATTAATGCTTAAATCTTTGATCTATCTTGAATTTTACTTTTTAGTAAAAGAGATAAGGTAGGGGATACAACTTATTTTATCCTAACGTTCTCTCTTTGTGTCTCTTCACATTCCCGCTGAGTCGGACAGCTCTACTAGTCGGGTTTCTCAAGATGTAATCATCTAGTTGCAGGTGTCAGAGTCACAATTTCATCCATGTAACTCCCTCGAGAAATAGTGATTCCAGTTTTACATTTTGTCATGTAAAACGTTAACTCACTTTTTCCTTAATAGGTCTCTCTACTGGAATATTAGCACCATTTTTGGATATAATTTATTTTTGTATTTTCTTTTTTATGTTTATTTTATTTTTAACTGACAATTGTAGCTTTATGTACCTACATGGTAAACTGTGATATTTTCATACACACATACATTGTTTTTAAACTCCCGAGCTGACATTACTCCGTTGCTGAAATGTACACTTTATCTTTCTATGTTTGTTTTCCTTTCCCTACTAATTGTCGTTTTCATCTGGTGCATCCCTTGGAAGGATTCTTTTGAAATTCTAAGACTCCTCACCTCCATAATACTTCCTTTACAGAGTGGAAGTGACTTGGAGCTAGAAATGAATAGTGGTACGCACATGTTCATGTATACAAGGGCAGGCAACTGGGTTTGTGAACTTGTCCTAGAACGAGGGCTAATGCCTCATTGCTGAACAGCACTGGGGTCATCTTTAAAGGACTCCCTTTTCATGCTAGTGCCTAGTCCACTGTCCAAAGTATGTTTTCTAGGACAAGTTCATGGATTATTTGTCCAGCATTGTAGTCATATGGAATTTTAGCATGATTCTAACAGTTCTTTAGATGTGGCAGGCTGGGGGACTGTTGTACTTGAGAACATCATAACTCTAGGCCTCCCTGGAATAGTCCTGTCAACTGCACCTACATGGCAGGAATGTGAACTAAAGGCTCAGGTGATTAACCTTATTTCATTTCTCCTTTTGTCTCTCATCACTGTACGATGAGTGATTTATTACACTCTTAGGAAGGCCCTCATTTGGGCAGATACAAGGGTCATGAATTGTAACACCATCTCTGTCATTTCCTGTAAGACTCTTTTTGCCATCTTAGAGAAGAGAGTAGCTTCTTTCTTTCTCACAAATTCAATGAATAAGTGTGCGTCAGAAGGGCTGTAAAGACTCGAACCTCAGAGCTCTCTTACTCATTTAGAAACCGCTCTTGCGTTTAAAAGCAGGAACCACAACCCAGTCTCTGCTTCACCCATCCCCTATAAAAAAAGCTAAGGTACCTATTTCAGAGCTGTGAAACTGTAGCTGACCTTGGAGGGTATGGTACCTTTTAGTACAGTGAAGTGGTTTCTTTTTACACACGAGACTAGTGGAAAGAGCATTTGCTATAGCCAGATAAGAAGTAATCTTTTGGCTAGGGTTCAGATGGATTTGAAAAATATGATTTTCTTGGAATAAAAATGAATCCCTTAACTGTTTTCCCCTGCCACCACCACAGCATTAGCAGTGATTCACAGCAGCATGTTGCCTAGCTCTCCATCTGCATATGCTTTGGAAAGGGTGAAATTTATGGTGATGCATGTGCAAATGAGTAAATCAGAATTCGTTTGCTTTCTTTTCCACCTACAGACAGATTTTGTTATGTGCAATGCACAGAATCCGTTTGCTTGGTGTATAAGATGCTGTGGTGAAAGTTCCAGTGCCTTTTAGAAGCTGGCTGCTTAGGAACTTTCAGGAATGTATTACAGGTAAAACCCAGAAGACAACATGTAAGTCACATAAAGTGAATGCCAGTTTGTTGGCTGTTCTGCCAGAACGGTCAAAGGCTCTTACTTTTTAAATAAGTATGTGGGGATATTTTTCCTGGTCATGCCAGTTTAGATTAAGTAAGAAAAGAAGATAATTAGCTCTGTTAGTAGTTTTCAGTCCTTGGGAACCTACAGAAGATAGAGCAAAAAGGGTATAGATTCTTTCTCCAATATCCAACTCTACAGTTAGAATGGTTCCTCTTTTCCTTCTTTTACAAATTGGAAACATAAATTTGTGGACAGAAATGGCTTTTTGTTAAAAGTTTGAAAACCATTACTGAAGATGCAACATCTAAAATTATAGACCAAGAATAGAGGTGGTATCAACCTGTTTTTAGTGTTTTAAGGAAATACTTGCCTTGGTAGATAAAGACGAAGTGCATATTGCATGCAAAGCACCCCCTTTAATTAAGTAATCCCATCAATGAAAAGAAATATCCACTAGCAGAATCCAGTCCCCAAGCTTAGTTGGGGATACAGTTAGGGTTCATTTCAAATGCAGTCTTTAAAGGTGGCAATTTTTCTGGTTTAACTAGACACAAAGCTAAAAAGAAACGATTCTATTTATATCTTTGTGTCTCAAATTTATGACAAAAATAATTGGCAGATTGGACAATAATCCAACTTATATATATGGTAAGTTATCTTCTTAAAGTCTCTTATAAGTAATTCTTAATGTCTCCTGGTAATATTAGTAAATCAAATAGGAAAGCTGTAAATTGTTTATCACGTCTTTGAAATATAGAATTCCATCCAGTAAGGAGATAACTGCTAACCTCACTCTGCTGTCCTCTCTGAATCAGCATCAGGCTTCAGGATTATTTTTACTTCGGCTCTGGACACAGCCTGTTATAATCAGGCAATTTGTGTGCCAAGTATTCTGCTGCCTTTTTGAAGACTTCACTTGGGAGAGAATCCTTTTGGCTTGTTGGAAACGGTACACAGCATTTCACTATTTCTGTAGCCTTTGGTAATTGATGTTTGGAGTTGCACATGTGTGGCTGCCTATGTAACCTAAATTAGTATGCAGTGCTAAGCCAAAAGGTGCAATTACTGTATACAATCTAGGAGAAAACTTCTAAATGCGGATCAAAATTGTTCTCACAAAGTAATGAGAAAGTCTCTTGAATGCTATCACAATCAGGTTGATGAAAATATCTCTGATTGTGTCTGAAGCCCGTGCACTGTACCCCATGACTGAATTATTGTACACAGATATGATTTAATAAAAAAGAAAAAAAAAAAAAAAGAATCTGGAATTGGGTTACCAGATAAAGTACAGCATACCCAGTTCCCTTTCAGTTTCCAAAAACCAAGGACTAGCTTTTTAGTATAAGGATGCCACAAATATTGCACAGGATGTATTTCTACAAAAAAATACTCAATGTTTATCTGAAATTCAAACTTAAATGGGTGTCTATAGTTTTATTAAACCTGCAACCCTATTCTAGAAGCAAGTGCCTGGACTTGAGTGATGGCTGTGCCTCTGTGTGACTCTAGAAAAGGTGCTCAACTTCTCTGAGCCTCCTTGCCTCATGTATAAATATGAGGATTAAAATACTATGCATCTCACAAGGTTGTGGCAAGAGTGAAGAAATTATGTTACTATAAATATTGCCACACACATAGCAGGTACTCAATAAACATTATTTGTCATTCTTTTATAATCTCTTTTGTCCTTTCTTCTATGTAAGTTTTGGTCTTTGACTTTTTGCCTAAATTCCAACAGAAGTTCTGGGAAAGCATTTCATTGGCCTGGCTGATGTCTTGTGCCTCTCTCTGAACCAATCACAGAGACCAGGAGAATGGAAGGTTCTGAATGAGCACATCTGGGTCCACACCTGCAGCTGGAGGATGAGCCAGCTCAACCTGAAACAGGTGGACTGAGAGTGGTGATGTCTTCTGGGGAGGATTGGAGTGCTGATGCTGGAGGGGGCAGGAATGGATTCCACATGGCACAAACCCCCACATCACTAAAGAATTGCCTGGAGTTTGCCTGGAAGAGTTCCCATAGAGAATTGCAAAGAAAAAAAAAAGTGTTATTCTGGGTCTGAATGTTCACGGGTAATGAAGACAAATGAGGCTTATTTGCACAGACAGCAGACACGAGAATTGGGTTTTGAGGACCAGTCAGATTTCAATGGAGGCAGACTTTTGAGAAGAAACAACTACACTTGGGGTGAATCTATCTTATAAAACTGTAGTACTTCTGGAGACAGCATTTCCTCTACAAAGAGAGTTACTGCAGGGGTTGTGGCAGTTGAAGAAAAATGGTGGAAAAAACATTGACACTTCTCTTGGGCATGTCTACATCCCTCTGCTTGGATCTGGGTGAGGCCTGGTATCAGATTTGTTCTACAGAGTCTGACAGAGGTAACTCATAGGCTGGGCTAGGAAAGCCACGCAGTTCTGCCTAGTTCTCTTGTGGATGTTCACTATGGGGTAACCTGCTACCATTTCAGAAGTCTGTCTACTGTGGGGTCACCATGCTGGAAAAGCCACCTGGAGGTGCTGTGGTCAAAAGTCCCAGCAGAGACTAGTGTTCAGTGGTCCCTGCCAAGGCACCAGGCATGTGAATGGAGCCTTATTTGACCCTCCAAGTTGCCCATCTGCTGGTTGAACATAACTGAGTAACCTTAGTAGACACCACAAGGAACAAAACAATCACTCAGCGGAGCTCTGCCTGAATTCCTGACCCATAGAATCTGTGAAATATAATGAAATTACCTTTGTTCTATGCCACTAAGTTTTGGGGCAGTCATGCAGCAATAGTGGTTGGAACAGGGCTCCTTTAAAATAGGACCAAACTAGTGATATAAATGTAAGAAGATTGGACAGAGCCATGGGGAAGCTGAGGACAGTAGGAGGCCGTTCCATATGGGCAGTGGCCATCACTGGAAGGCACAGGTGTAAGAGGACTGGCTCTAGAGCCAATTGTTTGCATTCAAGTCCTTGCTCTGGGTGACACTGCAAATTTCTCAACCACTCAGGGACTCGCCTCTTGCATCTGTAAAATGGGAGTAAACATGAACTACAAACTTGGCAGAAAGGAACAGATGTCTTAAAACAAAGGCCAAGGGTTCAAATCCAGCCCCCAGAGTATCTTGCTTGGCTCCTACAACTGCTATTTTATTATTTGGATCCACTGCCAATTTAGAAACTGGGAAGTTTTGCAGCTTCTCTTGCAAAGAGAGGGAAGATAAGGCAAGGCTGGACCACATTCCTTAGGTCATCCATTACCTAACATGGAATGGCTACTTAGCCGGGGCTGGACATTGTTCTACGCATTTCATGTGCATTGATTCATTCGACATCAGGCAGCCCTTCGAGGTCTGCATAATATCATCCTTAGGCTCTGTCAGAAGAGCCCTGGATCAATGATTAGATCCAAAGAGCAATGAGGTCACCTCAGTAGGTGCCACAGTGGAGAGGTGACAATGGGTATGTGTTCCCTCTACCCCATGCCTGGATTCAGGCACAAGCCTGGGGAAAGAAAGAAGTCCCACCCATGACAGTCACTTCCCATCTTTAGGAGAGGAGGAGTTCATACAAAAATTAATTTTGGCTATTGAAAAGTAAAATCATGTTTCTGCAAACTCAAGTGTGGGCTGAGCACATGGTGGAAGCTGCTCCTTGAGCGACCCTACATTGAGAATTTAGGCTGTTCTGAGCACATACGGTATCACAAAGAAGTTGCTGTTATGATTCCTGTTTTTACCTGGGAGGTTGGCTCCCCTAGGGTAAAAAAGACAAGGTGGCGGAGGTGGGGTTGGAACTCAGTCAGACTAGTCTGGCTGCAGACTCTGAGCTGTGTGCAATGCCGCCTGTCTGTGTCAGTAGCCCATTTCCTGGAAAAAATTTCCTGTGAAAGACAGTCGCCCTCTGAGGCTCACCAGAGGCCCTCAGAGGCCCCAGATAGAATGGAAAACCTGAGCAGCCTGGGGTAGGAGTCCTTGGCCTGCAGACAAGCAGTGCTGAGGGACCACTGGTGGGAACTGGCAGCTGAGGGAAGGCATTGGAGGAGGGAGGCAGGTCCGGGCTCGTGTCTCACCCAGGCTGGGGTGGAGGGAACTGATGAACACCACACTGCATCCAGCAGACTGTGGTCCTGGAGATTTCAGTAATGCTAAGTCCCCTCTGTGCACTGACAGCTGAGCCAAGTGCCCATAGCCGAGGGCAATGAGCTTGTTTTTTAGGTCAGTCTGGGCTGTCCTGGTGGTCAAGGGCTGTGGCTCCCATTGGGTAGTCTGTTGGATTGGGACCCCTGGCTCCAGGAGCTACAGCCACAGTTGTGTGGGCCTTGGACTGGGTTCTGTTGCCCCTTCAGGGCTGAGTCACACAGTACCCAGTAATAGTTAACACTGTTCAAATGCTTACCATATGCTGGGCGCTGTTCAGGGACATGATCCTGACTGTAACCCTAGGAGGTGAGTGTCATCATTATCCTCATTGTGAATGTGCAGAATAAGGCACTAAGTTCGAGGGAATTCCCAAGGTCACATGGGCTAGTGCCAGACGCCGGCCTTGTCTTTCTTGCTGATCCTTTTGGAAAGAGCTCCCAAGCTCTCAAATGAGAGAATCCATCATTTGATAAACCCTTTTTGGTGTTCCTTTCTTTGGGTAATTCCTGAATGTCTAGATTGATGAAAAAAAAATCACACCCCAGTGAAAAAGATCAATTGCATGTACGGCTTCCAAGTCACTTTGACGTTGTCACAAACTCTCTCATATACTTGAGCCTCTAATTAGATTTGGAGCGAGAATCAATTCATGTGTCATGAAATTTTAAAAGACAGCATTCCATGAATGGTACCTCCCATTATGCCAGCTTGATTGAAATTGTGGGTTTTTAAAAAGATGCTATTTATACTCTTAAGACAATGGAGCTTTCAAAAGGATTCCGACTCTTAAGTCTTCATGTGTGATTTCTAGGAAGTGGAAATTTTCAAATTTTCATAATGAATGTGTCTTTGTGGCTTTCCTTCTTTTCTTTCTTTCTTTCATTTCCATAAGTCACCTGACTCTCCCTTGATAGGAACCTCAGGTTCTTGCCAAAGGATGGATCGCATAATTGCTTTCATGTTCAGACTCAGCAAGGGGGCGTTGTAAATGGCCTTGACACAGAGGTGACAATTCTATTAGGCCTGGGTTCTTGCATGGTTGACCTTGCAAATTGAATTCAGGGAGGTCAGTCCTTCTGCCGGGCTGCTGGATTTCATGTTCCCAGGTTGGGGAGAGGCCTGGGAGGTGCGGGCTGGGATTCCCATGCCCGATAGTCACTCCGGCTTCTGTGCATTCATCCCTCTTTCCATCTTGGAGACCTCCTCAGCTCTCCACCAGTGCCCATGATAGATGGGCATCTGCCCGCTGTGGCATTATTAGCCACTCTGTCAAGGTGACAATGTCATTTTTAATATTCCATCTTCAGACGCGAGGTTTATTTTTAGGTTGGGAGTTAGCCAGCCTTGGCAGAGTTACAGCCTCAAAATGCTTAGGATGTGATTCTCTGAACCCTGGGGAGCTTTCCAACAATGCCAGTTCCTATGAAGGTGTTTTCTGGGGTGCAGGAAATGATAGATACTATGTATCTTTATTCATGTGGCGGTTACTTGAGTCTATGTATGTGTACCCCCAAATTAGGCTATGGCGAGGATGCAGAGAAATTGGAACCGTCATGCACTGCGCTGCGTCGGTCACTATGGGGAACAGCCGGGTGGTTCCTCAGAACGTTTAACCCCAAATTTCCCCATGACCGAGCAATCCCACTCCCCAAAGAACTGAAGCAAGGGCACAAACAGATATTTTGTCTATGAAAAACGTTCACAGTGGCCAAAAGGTGGAAACAACTTGGTATTCCTCAACAGATGACGGATAAACAGAATGCGGTCCATCCTATGCTGGAATATTATCAAGCCATGGGAAGGAAGGAAGTTCTGACACATGTCACAACGCAGATGGCCCTCAAAAACCTTATGCTAAGTGATAGATTCTGGTCACAAAAGGACAAATGCTGCATGGTCCCACTTATAGAAATACTTAGAATAGTTGACTCTTCAGAGACAGAAAGTAGAATAGAGATTATTCAGGCTAGGGGAAGAAGGGATGAGACTTAATGCTTAATGGGGACAGTGCGTCTGTTGGGGAGGATGAAAAAATTCTGGAAATAGATGATAATGATGGTTGCACAACATTGTGAAAGTAGTGCTACTGAACTGTACACTAAAAAATGGATAAAGTGGCAACGGTGCTTTTGTTTTGTTTTGTTTTGAGACAGAGTCTTCTCACTGTATTGGCCAGGCTAGAGTGCTGTGGCATTGGCCTCATTGACAGTAACCTCAAACTCCTAGGCTTAAGTGATCCTTCTGCCTCAGCCTCCTGTGTAGCTGGGACTATGGGTGCCTGCCACAACGCTCAGCTAATTTTTCTATTTTTAGTAGAGACGGGGGTCTCAATCTTGCTCAGGATGGTCTTGAACTCCTGAGCTCAAGCAATCCTCCTGCCTTGGCCTCTCAGAGTGCTAAGATTACAGTGATGAGCCACCGTGCCCAGCCAGTGTCAAAGTTTATGTCTGTTTTATCATAATAAAAAATAATTGAGATGTGCACTTAAGATTTTTGCACTGGACTATATAGATGTTATGCCTCAACTTTATTATTTATTTACATTTATTTATTTAGAGACAGAGTCTCAAGCTATTGCCCTAGGTAGAGTGCTATGGCATCACAGCTCACAGCAACCTCCAACTGTTGGGCTCAAATGAATCTCTTGCCTCAGCCTCCCAAGTAGGTGGGACTACAGGCACTTGCCACAACCCCCGGCTACTTTTTGGTTGTAGTTGTCATTGTTGTTTGGCAGGCCTGGGCTGGATTTGAACCCGCCAGCTCTGATGTATGTGGCTGGCGCCCTAGGCACTCGAGCTACAGGCGCCAAGCCTATACCTCAACTTTAAAATACTGATTCACAGGCCTTGCTCTTAGTGTTTCTGATGTTAATAGTCTGGAGAAAACCCTGGGCATCATTATTTTTAAAAGCCTACCACAAGGAATTTATGGTTGGGGAAAAGGGGCAAACTTCAAACATGAAAAACTCTCAAGAATAAGGCAGAATTGTGGAATCAAAGCTAGGCTATGTGGTCTATAAAGGTTGAAGAGGTGTGAGCAAAAATGCTGTGTCGTTTCTAGGCCAGAGCACTTCATGGCTGATGTAAGACTCTGCAAAGCTATGTTTTCCTTTTAGTACCATTTGATGTGGGGGCTGCCCTATCCCCTGGTCCTGAGTGATGTAGGTTCCCCTCTGGGCCTTGAATGATGGGTAAGATTTAAGAAATACAGGAATTGAATGATCCCATGAGACTTCATAAGCAAGGCAACAGTACCAGGCCTCTGGGTACCACCTTTGTGAGTTTCTTGGCCTTTTCCTCATGATCACAGGATGGCTGCTGCAGCTATGACATCACATCCTCACGGGATCATAGCAATGACAGGATGTGGAGGTGAGGGCAGCCAGTGTGGTGAAAACTGTCTGTGTGGTCCATTCTTATTTTATCAGGGAGGACTTTTTCCCCAGACAGATCCTCAGCAGCCTCCCCCTCTAATTCATTGGCCAGAACTCTGTCCCATGGCCATCCCTAGCACTGAAGGAAACGGGGTAGTAGGTCTCTAGATTCTTTTTCTTTCGTTTCCGTGTTTTGACCTAATTTCAAACTTAAGGAAAAGTTTCAAGAACAATTAATGCCAGATATCTTTCACCTGAATCTCCCAAATGTTAGAATTATGTGACATTTGCTTTTTATCCTTTTCTCTCTCCCTACACACGTACCCGTGCATGCATGCTTATGCATCTGTGGACACAATGTCCCTTTGTCCCTAAATACTGCATTGTGAGTTCCTGAAAACAAGGACATTCTCTTACGTAGCCACAGTACAATGAGGACGAAATTAACATGAAAACTACTATTATCTAATCTAATGGTCTTTTTTAAAATCCTGCCAATTGTCCCAACGATGTCCTTTATACCAGAATAAAACTCCACATCACACATTGTACTCTGTCGTCACGTCTCCTTATTCTCTGTAAATCAGAAGAACTTCCTAGGGCTTTCTTTACCTTCTACGATGTTGTGTTTTGAAAAAGTCAGGTTAGTGATTTTGCAGCATGCTCCCCACGTTGAGTTGTCTCTGGGTTCTTTATGTTTGGATTGATTTAGGGACTTTTGGCAAGACCACATGGAGGTGATGCTGAAGCTTTCTTGGTGCATCATATCAGAGGGTCACGTGATGTCTATTAGTCCCATTACAGGGGGTGGTAACTTTGGGATTGGGCCTGCCAGACTTCTCCACTGTAAAGTTCCTATTTAATATTGGATTTTTCACCCTGAGTGTGGGAATGGCAATTGGGTTGCCAACCACAGAGTCCACTACACTCTTGCTCACCTGAGTTTGCAGGTCCTCGAGTCATTGTTCGTCTTGAGTGGAGGGGGAGGAGGTCATCAGGAAGAAGGGGATTCAATACGCTATCTTAGCTATGCTTTCTAAGGAATGGGCATCCAACTTTTTTTCCCTGATGAAAATTGGAAGAATAAGAGTTGCCTTGGGCTACATATTAAATACACAAATACTAACAAAAGATCATGAGCAAAACAAAAGATCTGTGCATACATTCCATGATACCCGACACCGCAGATAAGCAAAGCAGTCCTCAAAAAATCAGCATGTGGCCCGTGGGCACAGGTTGGTGGATATCCTTAGTACACTCACTGAACTTCCTGCCCAATGGGAGAGAAGGAACTAAAATTTCTACACCTACTATGTGCCATGCTGTGGGTTAGCCACTCTCATCTACTGTCTCATTCGAATTAGGGTCTCAGCTCTGGGAGGAAAGTGCTGTTGCCTGGATAATGATTTTGGGCGGTGGGGGGGACTTTGTTGATTTCAAACCAGGAAAACCATTCATAGCATTCTTGAATTCCTGAGTCTGCCTCACCTGAGTACAGTTTTTTTAAAAAGCATCTGAAGTATTTTCCATATCAAGTGTTTCAAGGACCTAATTATGAACTTCATTATAATTGTTCATTAGTTATATTTTGTTCAATTACTTTAACAAGTTGCCAAATGGAACACAAAGCCGGCAATTAGCATTATGTAATTGTAATGAGACACTCAAATTGGGTTACAGAACGTTGTCTTTGCTGGCATATCTTTCCCTCAGAGGAAGACAAACCAGAGGCAGTTTTTGGCCCTACATGTGCGCGCTGGCCCCATCCAGGTCATGTGGGGTGAGAAGCAACCCCTTCTGACGTGCAGAGGTTAGGTTTGGAAAAACAACAGCGTTTAAGGATGGCATTAAAAATGTTTTAGATGATTATTATATCTAATATACTATGTTGTTAATCTATAAAATAATATAACATGTTACATATGTATACATGCATAGCAGTGCCTATTCTAAGCATGTCTGCAGCATGCAAGGACTCATTTACTCTCCCCCCTAGGTCCCGGGGGTGGGTGCCGTCATTCCCCCCATTTTACAGATGAAGATATCAAGGCACAAAGTTTGGGCAAGCTGCGAGGACGTGCAGGAGCTGGGCTCAAGCCCAGGTGCTGGCTGATTACTCCTTTATACTGATCTATTGTGCCTCAGAGAAAAAGGTGCATTTAAGAAAATGTGGGGCGATGCCTATGGCTCAAAGGAGTAGGGTGCCGGCCCTGTATGCTGAAGGTTGTGGGTTCAAACCCAGCCCCGGCCAAAAACCACAAAAAAAAAAAAAAAGAAAGAAAGAAAATGCAGTTACCCACTTTATCCATCAAGGATGACTTTGCTTTTTTGCCCCCCTAATTGTTAATATTTGAATGTATTTTAGAGCTAGGCATATGAAAACAATATTCCGAAATTTGTCATGGAACCAGATCACAACACTGTCTCAAATAGCTGTCCTCGACCCGTGTCAATGGCTGTGGGGACGGAGCACCCCCACTGGACAGACCGAGGTCCCCATGGAAAGAGTATTTGTGAGGATGTTTTAACTGGATTTCCATGAACTAATTTGTTGAACCAAAAGAAGCCAGTTTGCCTGCGAATGTTGGTCAGCTTCTTCAGGGAGCATTGACGGACACCTAACTCCCCTGGCCTGAGGAAAGAGACAGTATTGGTTCGTGCAGTGGAAAAGCCGTAGAACAGATTTCAAACAGGACTGCACGCAGGACCCCAGACCTCTCTTAGCCAGCTCGGGCTGCTGTCGTAGAGCACTGCGGGCTGGGTGACTTCAGTGACAAGTTTATTTCTCATAGTTCTGGGGGCAGGAGGTCCAGGATCAGGACTCCACAGATCCAGTGTCTGGGGAGGCTCAACTTCCTGCTTTATAGATGGTGCCCCCTCCTCGTATCTTCACACAGCAGACAAAGCAAAAAGTGAGTGCCAATTCCTGAGGGTTCTACCCTCGTGACCTCATCTATTTTCTTTCACAACCTCATTTAAACCTCACCAAAGCCCCATCTTCAATACCGGCACGTTGGGAATTATGGCTTCAACATATGAATTTTGGGGGGACACAGATATTCAGTTCATAGCAAATGCCCCATCAATATGCTTCCTCCTTGCCAAGGGTGCTGCTGTCCTCCGTACTGGAGTGACCAGGGGGCCAATTCTCCTCACAAAGCAGCAAGATGGCCACTGGCGTTCCCTGTATGCTGTCGGGGAGGCACACGGTGCAGAGTCTGCCAGTCTGCAGTGAGCTGACAGCCTCCACGGGGGCTCCTTCAGGGTCTGCCACAGATTTTAAGCTGAGGCCTTGATGTTCCCAGGCAGTCCTAGCCGGTGACTGAGAACAGCAGTGGCACAAGGGCCTGGTCATTGCAAAGGGCATGTTTCCTCCAGAGCACCCCTTACATTGGCGTGGTCAGAGCTTCAGTATGACCTGAAGGCTTCACCCAGTTCTGCTACCTCCAACTTTTGTGTTTCACAGGAATCACCCCCAAGAGCTCTTGTCCTCCTAACTTCCTCTCAGTGTCTGCTTCATGAATGACCCAACAAACACACCAGGGTCATTTTCTAAAAGTACAGGCTTCCCAGTGGCAATAGATGCTGCATTGCCAAGAGTTCCAGCAAAACTCCCAGGCTTGACTCTCATTGGTTGAAATTGGGCTACATGTTTGTACCTGAACCCTCCCTGTGAATCTAACTGGATAGGTTTGGGTCATATGACCACTTGTGGGTGGGATCATCTCTGTCCAAACAACTTGACCTGAGAGTTGTGGTTCCCCAAAGGAAATCTGGGTCCTTTTCACAAAAAAGAGAGGAAATGAATGACTGCTGGGTAAAGATAGCAGCTCTACTTTGGACGGTTGTGAGTGCGGAGGGTCTGGCCCTTGGCCTGCTTGTCACATCACCTCTTCAGGAACTCAGTATCCATATCTATGAAATGGGCCTATGGAAGATGGAATAAGGCCCCCTTCCCTGATTCTTCATGGGGACCTTTATGAGGGAAGGGAGGAGAACAGTCATAGAGTCCTGAGGGAAGGACTTCCTAACTGTTCTCACCATGGCAGTGTGTGGGAGTGGGGAAGGGTCCATCTCCTTGCTCTGGAAGAGTCTGCCTTCCTCCGGAGGTCCTTGATTCAGTTGGAACTCAAGGCCAGCTTTGAGTGACAGAGGCAGAGGGCTCAGCAGATGCTTCTCTGACAACCATGGTGACAGCCCTAAATGTGAGATAGTGACACCCTTCTGTTGTACAAGGTCACCTGCCAGACATGCCAAGCTGAGGATGAGGTGGGGGAAGCTGTTGAAAGAAATGTATATAATTGGCACTATTGTCTCCTGTGATGGTCTGAATGTGTCCCCTCCCCAAATTCTTATGTTATTGAGAGGTGGGGCCTTTGAGAGGTGATTGGGTCTTGAGGGCTTCACCCCCATGAATGGGATTTGTGTCCTTATAAAGGAGGCCCCAGGAACTTGTTCACCTTCCCCCCTATGGAGACGAAGGGACCGTCAATGATGCAGAGACTGAGCCTTTGCTGAATCCGCCGTGGCCTTCCCTCCCTCCAGAATTGCCAGCAATACACTTCTGTGCTTGTGAACTACCTAGTCTAAGGTATTTTGTTGTAGGAGTCTGAACAGATTAACACATCTCCTGAGGGTGTGTGGTTTAAAATTTTAATTATTATTTTTTCAGCTTATAAATAATTTACTATTGCAGAATTCAGTTCCTGCATAGCATTCCAGTGTATGAATCTTTTGTAATTAATGCCCCTCCCTTAAAATGAATAAGGCCTGGGAGGCAGGGGAGAGTGCAGCCAGGGCTTTATCTGGGAATTGCCTCCGAGTGTTTCCTGACACTTCTATCTCTCCTTGTCACTGGGTCTTCCTGTCTGTCTGTCTGTCTTTTTCTCTCTCTCTGGTTCTGTTTCTCACTCTGTCTGTCTTTCTATCTCTTTCCCTCTCAGCTGATGTCTGCTCACAGCTCTGCTAACAGCATCCATCTGGGCTCCATGCTGTTAGTGTGAGCCCCTTCCAGATGGTGGGACGGATTGCAGTTGATCGCCTGGTGTGCTAATGACATGGAGTTAATTCTTAATAATGATGAAATGTGATAAAAAGAATTAATAACCTACCCTCTCATCTGGATCAGTTCAATACCTGGTCAGAATGGCACTATCCACTGCAGTCCCCGCTGCTGTCACTGGGACAGATGTGATTTCTACTGGAGCTGTTGCAATCTACAGCCTTGGTCCCCTCTGGTTCAGACTTTGGCAAGTTGTAGTTATTCAAATCTGGAACTGGTGAGTTGCAAAGACCGGAGTCCCATTTGAAGAAGCTCCAGCCACAGGGGAGCTTATCGCCAGTGTGGCAGCCGCAGAGGACAGTTCCCAGATGCAGGTGAGCATCTTGTCAAGTGGAATGGTATCAGGGGACCCCTGCTTTGCAGCGACAGAGACAGCCTCAAGCTGAGTCAAGCGGAAAAGGGATTTACTGAAATGATACCTGGGGAGCTCACAGCATTGCTGAGAATCTCCAAAAAATATATGCCAAAAGTGAATAGTAAGTACACATATGGGAATGTCCAGACAAAGAGAAGCTTTGTGGCTACGGAATTAGCCTGGTGAGCCCATTGCTGCCACCGCTGCTGCAATGCTCCACTGGCATCAGAGCTGGTGGACACTGGAGCCAAAAGCCACCACTGCTCTGATGCCCCTGGACTCAGGACACACTGCTGCCACTGGAACAGCTCCCTCCTGCCTCTGTCTCTGCAGACCACAATAGCTCCCAGTTTGAAGTCTGGTTGGCCAAGCTCTGTCAAGTGCTCATACCCCAGTCCGAAGGGAGGCAAGATGTTAAATTCGTGGACTCTGGAGCCGGACTGGGTTTGAATCTGGGCTCTGCCACATATTATCTGTGTGAGCTCAGGCAACATGTGCACCTCAGTGTACTCATCTGCAAAATGGGGCTAATATAACCATGCCCGCCTCCACGGAAGGGGGAGGTCTTGGGGACTACATGAGGAACATATGTGAAACACATGGCATAGATAGCTGAGTAAGCAGTTTAAGCTTTTGCTGTTACCATTATAATTATTTTAAAAGGATCATTTGTCATTTGGCGAGGGAACTGCTGTTTCTTATGAAGACTCGGACAGTGAAGGATTCTCCAGGTGTATGAAGGGGGATGCATAAGACAGGTGTCCACCTCCATATTCCCTTTCCCCACTTTCTCTATGACTCCTTTATATCTATTTTGAGCTCCAATTCCTCTGTGGTTTCCTAAAATCTCAATCTGGGGACATATCTACCTATTTCCTATAATTATTTATTACTTTTTATGTTATGTTTTAGTTTTTTTTGAGACAAGGTCTTGCTCTGTTGCCCATGCTGGAGTGCAGTGGCGTCCTCATGGCTCACTACAACCTCAAACTCCTGGAATCAAGTGATCCTCCTGCCTCAGCCTCCACCACGTCTGGCTAATTTTTCTAGTTTTTGTAGAGATGGGACTTTGCTATATTGCCCAGACTGGTCTTAAACTTCTGGGCTCTAGTGATCCTCTTGCCTTGGCCACCCAAAGTGCTGGGATTACAGGTGTGAGTCACTGTGCTTGGCCCAACAATTTCTTAATCCTTGAATCAGAATGCCTTTGAGTGAAGCACGCTTTCTCCAACTTACACAGTCTGCCCTGCCCTGTCTCCCCACGTGCCTTTCTTTACTCATTAACTTGGCTTGGTTTCTTAGGACATTTGAAGTTATGATTCCAGAACCTAAGATCTGGAGTTTTTGAAACAAGAGGGCACAACTTCAAGGCTATTGTGTCTGCCTTCACGGAAGTCCCTTCTCCACGCTGGGATAATAACGGCAGGTTCCTTACCTGCTAGATGGGGGAAGGACCGAAACAGGACAAAGTGCCAGTAGCCACACAGGATACAGAGGTCATCAGGGGCCTACATGGCTTGAGCTCATGGACATCGGACAGCCAGCAGCACCTGCTCTCTCTGGGACTGCTGATTTCTTGACTTTGCCCCCTCTGTGCCTCTGATATTTTCCTTCTCCTTGAAGTTCGTTCCATGGGCCTGAGCCCATTTATCGCAGCACTTCCTTTGTTGCAAAATGAGTTCCAAGCAGTACGCTAGCAAGCCTCCCATCTGTTTCATTCTCAGGGACACTGGGACAGTAAGTCTCTGCCAAAGCTCCTGCAGGCCAAGGCATGCCGACCACAGGTGTGTCCTGCGGTCCTTGAGGGTAGGAGTGTGCATGACGTCTCTGGAGGCTGAGAGCTGCCATTTGGCCTTAACTGTCGGGAGCCCATCTCAGCGGTGCCTCCTTCCCCCACCCTGCACCTGCTTCACACTCGGCCTACAAAGGAGAACAACCATGGCCCTTTTCTCAACATCTTAGTGAAGGAAGTGTTTTCTGGGGCCCCCCTGGGGGATGCAGTTGGTGGGCAGGTGTGCAGGTTGCCATGGCAAATCCTTTGTAACATTCTAGCCCCCTAAGTTTCTGGATTCCCTCCTCCGCATCATGCCAGGGCAGCTCTGGCATCTCTGTTCATTAAATGTGGGCCACCATTGAGTCCTAGTTCCAGCCAACCAACTAAGGAAGCGTTCAGAGCCCCGCTGACTACCTGATCTAACACAGTACATCCAAAATCTCTAGTTATCGCTCCCAGGTCAAATATACTCTACCTGCCTTGGTCGGATACCCTCACATGCTCCTGGGGTTTCTGCCAATATGTGTTGGCAGAACTTTGCTATTCTTTTGGTATAAAAGTTCATTCCTCCTGGGCCGTGGCACGTATTAGAAATCTAAGATTCTAGTTATGGGCCTGATGCCAACAGGGGGCATTTGTGGTGGGTCTGAAGATCGGGCATCTCCCGGCGTGGCAGCTTCTTAGGTAAGATCATCACACAGGTTTCAAGAAACGGAAGGCTGGTCTTCTTGAAAAGGAAAATTCCTTTGGCAAGGAGGTTCAGAGAGACCTGGGGGCTGGATCTGTACTTCGTCTGAGTCCAACCACATGTTCCCACTCTAAGTTTCAGCATCTCCATTTGACGACCCACCTTTCACATGAGAGGCTTGGTGAGGCTGTGAATTCAACAGATGTAATTCTATAACCCACATAATTCGATTGTGTTTTTAATTTCTTTTCAGTAGCATCAGGCTTGGCTAATGTCAATAAGCCAGGCTACGTTAAATAGGAATTTTCTTTAAGATCATCAGGGAAGCTCCCCGGCTCTAAGATGTGATTTGATGTGAATTAAGGGACCTGGGACTTCATTTTTTTTTTTTTTTCCTCCAAGTGCTCCAGAGCACACAATAGTGTCCACCCCACATCCCAGCCTTGGAAACCTTCGTCACTGCCTTACGGTCAGTAATGCAGCAGCCCCTAAGCTCCTGAGGCATGTGCTTTAGCCAGCACTTTGTCAGAATCCACCCCAGGTGACAATTCCACTGACTGATTTGTTGTGATGTCACCACATGCCACTGTCACCCTATTTCACATGGTTGAAATTCTAGGACCATACTCAAGTTCAAAGGCATAACCAAGTTGGTCTCCATATCCTATCTTTGAGGGTCTGCACCACTGTCATAACAAGTTCTGTATCAGTCAGGGTCCAATCAAGATATGGAACAACACCAGTAATTTGAACAGTAAAAGTGCAATATAAAGAATTATTAAGTAGTAAAAGGTGATTGACTTACTGACAGAGTCAAAGTTCTAAGGGGGCATAGAAGTATCAGGAATAAAAAGGTGGCTGAGGGGAGGTGGATAAGGAGGAAATATAGACCCATAAGAGCCAGCCTACTCCCCAGGGCTGAGAAACTTCTTTGCAGAGAACATATGATATGGTAGCTACCAACACACAGACTGCTGGAGTGAAGAAACTTACCAGGCTCAGCGTCTGTGGCTCAAGCCGCTAAGGCGCCAGCCACATACGCCTGAGCTGGTGGGTTTGAATCCAGCCCGGGCCCGCCAAACAACAATGACGGCTGCAACCAAAAAATAGCCGAGCATTGTGGCGGGCGCCTATAGTCCCAGCTACTTGGGAGGCGGAGGCAGGAGAATCGCTTGAGCCCAGGAGTTGGAGGTTGCTGTGAGCTGTGATGCCATAGCACTCTACCCAGGGCGACAGCTTGAGGCTCTGTCTCAAACAAAAAAAAAAAAAGAGAAAGAAACTTGTCAGAAGACAAGGCCTGTAGCCAGTCCATCCACACAGACAACCCGCCATTGCTGGGGTTTGTGAGCTGTCCCCTGGCTGGGGAGAGTGTGGTCCAAGGACAAAGGTAGAGCTGGTCTGTCCAAGCTGCTTGCTGGGTGGGGTGAGTGTGGCCTGAGGGTGCGGCCGGATCTCCTGCAGAGGTGGCCTGTGAGGAAGACTGAAGCAGTGTGACTGAGGGTTTTCAGGGCTACTGTGGATGGAAATGGGTGCCGGGTGAGAAGAGCACGGCACGAGAGGGCCGCTGAAGTTGGTCTGAGAGCTCCTGGGCTTTGCTCCCAACAGAGGAGGACTGCTCCCTGGGGGGACACGCTCGCTTGTCCCCCAGCTGCGCCGTGCTACCCATTGCCTTCTATTGTCATTCTATCAGCTGGCAAAGGAGAAATGTTCACAGAGTCCAGCTCCAGTATCACCAAATGTGGCGAAGAAGGGTGGGTTTGGAGAGGAGCAGCAATAAGTTGACAAGTGGAAGAGGAAGAAGGACACAGGTGCCGGGAGGAGAGATGTGGGAGAATTTGGAGGAATGAGAGGTGGTGCGGAGTGTGGAGGGTGTGGATGGGGGTGGGCAGGAGAATTTTAGGAAATATTTCTGTGGACCATGTATTGCCTTTATGATGTTCAAGACATGCAAATAAGGACTGTGAGTTATTTTGAAATTGCTTGTGCTTGACGGGCAGAGTTACCCTGACCATAATACAATTGTGAGACTGGAACATTTGGGTCCTGGAATTCTAAACTAGGTACAACTTTTCTCTTAGCCTAAGGTAGAAATTTACAATGAAAAGTTTTCTTTTTAGGCTTTTTGAGCTATCTCAGGGAATCTATTTTATATTATGGGTTCTTATCTTTCCATGGGATTGGACTGGGAATTTGGAAGTCCAGGTTTTAGTTTTGAATCTCAAGTTTTCTTGCCTATTGTGTGATGCTTGGCAAGTCACTTAGCCTCTCTGATTCTGAAATTTCTCATCTGACAAATGGGGGAGCTAAATTCTTCCCGGGAAAACTCTCAGGGGTGTTGTGATGATGAGGTGAGATTGTAGGTATGCAATTGCTTTGGCAAAGGACAACATTTCATTCACTTATGTGGCGCTGTCTGTACCCATACACCAGGCATATCAGTAGGAAATGTTTTTGCTTGTAAACACCAGGAAACTTTACTATTGTTGCTTAATAAGAACTTACTTTTCTCATAAAGTAAGAATTTCAGAGGTGGTTATCTTTGGGTAATGATAAACCTGCCTAATGATGTAAGGGTTCAAAATATCTGAGATTCTCTTGGTCTTCTCCTCATGGTCACAAGATGACTGCTGGAACTCCAGCCATCAAGGTTATACTTAAGCAGGAAAAAGGGACAGGGCCTGATTGGACAGCTCTGTTCTTTTTTTCTTTTAAGTATGCAAAGGTATCCTCAGATCATCTCCAGACCTCTTTCATTACATCATACTAGAACGAAGTGGTTCTGCAAGAGCTTTCCCATCCTTTATAGAGCGAGGAGGCAGGGGAGAAAGAAGTTTCGAATGGGTGTGGGATTAGACCTCTGACAGTGTCCGGAATAACTGGCAAGTTCTAGATGATGAAAATTGAGGGCAACCAGTTGAAGATTTTGATTTCCACCCTTGTGATCGCCACTCCCATTTATTGAAGCCCTTTTATGGGGCCTGGCTACATTTGAATAGCTAACGTTTTACTTTGGAGGTGGAATTATATTAAAAATCAGATGCTTGTCATTATGCAAATAGATGTCTTGCTATTGCTTAGGATTTTCATTTTTCTATGAATTATTCCTTTTTCACTGCTTTTTTCCCCCATGGAAGAAAGAAAAACCACCACTGGCTGATCAAAGGAATTTTCCAATCATTCAGTCAACGGAAGTTTATCGAGTGTCTACCCAAGGCCAGGAACTGTTAATAAGGAACTGGGAAACAGTGATGAAAAGATAGCAGTTTCTGCAGTATTAGAGCTTATATTCCAGGGGAGGAAATAAGCCATCAACAAGTAAATTAATAGATTAAATAATTTATTTTATTTTATTTTTTTGATCATGAATACATTTATGCATATGTGGGGTACAATGTGTGGATATATATTTTTTTAATACAACCTGACATGGTTACATCAAACCAATCAACATAGCTTTCGCCTCATTTACTTGATTATTGTGTTAAGACATTTATGTTCTACCCTTGACAGATTTGACTTATACCCTTGCAATATGCTCCATAGGTGTGGTCCCACCTTTTACCCTCCCTCTATCAAACCTTCCCCCTCCCCTCTCTTCCCCTCCATTTCTCTCCTTCATCCTGGGCTATAATTGTGTTCTAAATAGATAAAATAATTTTTGAGGATAATACATTCTAAGGAGAGAATAAAATAAGGTGGATAAATGGATTTGTGGGTGGATGGGTCTTCTTTAGATGGGGGTGGTCAGCAAAGGTCCGGAGGTGGTGACATTTCAGGAGAAACCTGAGTGATGTGAGGAAACCAGCCATGTGGTGATCTGGGGGAAGTGTATTCAGGATAGAGAAAGTAGCATGTGTAGAGGCTGCAAGGTAGGAATGAGCTTGGTATGTTTTAGCAAGAGAATCTTGGACAGGAGGCTGTGGCACAAGCAGCTATAGGTGCCAAAAATCTTTGTTTCTCTTGGTCTTCTCCTCATGGTCACAAGATGACTGCTGTGACTCCAGCCATCAAGACCAGTAGGGGATGAGGTCAGAGAGAGGCAGGCCAAACCTCTCAGGGAATTGAGGAGGCAATTTGGCTAAAGATTCTGCCTGTAGGGGGTTGGTTTGTTGGCTCAGGCCTTGTGGGCCAGGAGAAATGGGGCTTCTGAACTTAGCCCATTGTTAGGGCTTCCAGGGGCCTCATCTTTCAGAGATTACCTCCATCTGACATTATCTTGTTAATTTTTTGTCCATTTTGCTAACTCAAACACAAGCTCTGTGATGACAGGAACCTTATCCATCTTGCTCCTGGCCATAGCTCTAGCCCCTGACAGGGCCTGATACAGAATAGGTACATAAAGACGTTTAATGAAAATGTATTCATTTTCTTTTGCTGTATAACAGTGGTTCTCAACCTGCGGGTCACGACCCCTTTGGGGGTTGAACAACCCTTTCACAGGGGTCCCCTAAGACCATCCTGCATGTCAGATATTTACATTACGATTCATAACAGTAGCAAAATTACAGTTATGAAGTAGCAACAAAAAAAATAATTTTATGGTTGGGGGGGTCACCATGACATGAGGAACTGTATTAAAGGGTCGCGGCATTAGGAAGGTTGAGAACCACTGCTCCATAACAAGTTTTCCCACACACAGAAGCTTAAAAACATCATCCACTTACTAGCTCACAGTTCTGTAGGTTGGGATTTGAGGCAGGTGTTGGCTACGGCCTCTGCTCAGGGTTGACATGAGGATGAAATCAAGGTGTCACTGGGCTGAGTCCTGCCGTGGCGCTTGAGGTCCTCTGCTGAGCTCATGTGGTTACATCATGTGTGTGTGTGTGTGTGTGTGTTCAGCTCCTGTGCTGGACTCAGGTCCCTGTGTTCTTTCTAACTGGCCGTCTGCCAGGGCTGCTCTTAGCTACCGGGGTCTCTCCCTGCCATCCCTCTCACCAGCCTCCTCCACCTCCAAAGCCAGCAGTGGAGAATCCCCCTTCATGCCTCAAATTTCCATCTTCACAAGGAGCCCAGTCTCCTTTAAGGGGTTACCAGGATAATCTCCCCTAGAGTTGACTGCACTGAAAAACACAACCTATTCCCAGGTGTAAAATCCATCGTGTTCATGGTTATGCAGTGTGCCACCTTGGAATTCTGCCTCCCAAAGATGCAGGAATGAACCAACCAACTCTCCTTCCCTACAGAGCCAGCTCCCTCCCTCAGCCTGCCCTCACCTGTTTGTTGACAGTTAATAGCTTTTGTCTTCTGGTTCCTGGGAGCTATCTCTTTCAGCCATGGTGTCTGCTCCCCATCCCAGAGGTTCCATTTGCACCTCTGCAATGGTGGCAGGTCCTGCCTCAGGGCCTTTGAACTTTCTACTCCCACTGCCTGAGAGCCAGTCCCATCAGACAAGCTGTGTGGCCCATCTTCTCACTCTAAGTATTTGCTCAAGTGTTACCTTTTCAGATTCCCTCCCCTGCTTAAAATCACCCCCTTCCACTCTAAAAATACTTTCCTTGCTTGTTTCACTTCTCTTTGCACTTATTTGCCTCCAACCTGCTCTGTAGTTTTACGTTTATTTGGTTTATGGCTGGCCTCCCTGCAATTGACCGTCAGCCTCACCAGCTCAGGGCAGTTCATGTTTGATTCATTGTCACATCTCCAGTGCCCATGATAGTGCCTGGCTCATGGCTGGGGCTTAATAAATATCTGTCCAGGGAATGAATGAATGAGGCTTAAGGAGGATGATTTTAACTTCCTTATCTGCTTTTTCTGTTTTCTGGAAAAACCTGAACAGGAACAAGTCTCCTTTCCCCAGGCAGCCTGTTACATAATCAGGACCTCCCGTTCCGCGAGGAGCTGTCAGCGCTGCTTCAAGCAGTTATATTTAGTGTTTACAGCCTCTCCTTTTAGCTGCATGAGCTCTGCTGAACAGCTCTGGAAATTAGGCCTTGCTTCAACAGGGAGAGCGGGCTCCTGGCACCATCTAAGGGGCCCCCAGGTTCTGGTGGGGCACTTGGTGGTGGCAATAGCAAAGCAATTGTGACCTCAGGATCAGGCCACAGCCAGCCTTGTGTTCAGAGCATCCTCCTCTTGGGATGGAAGGAGAATTTGTTCTGGAAATTGCAGAGATAGGAGAAACCAAGGGTGGCGGTGGAGAGACAGTCATTGGAGTTTGAATCTCCGCTCTGCCACTTGGTAGTTATGTGACCTCAATTCAGTCACCTAACCTCTCTGAAATGCATGTTCCTCAATTTGCAGAAGGGGGCTGGTTAAACATACCTTGATTCAGTGACATCCATGGGTAATGGCTTGTCCTGGGCAGGGACTTCAGTTGTGTCCTGGTTTACTTGAGACATCTCTGAGGGTGACTGACCACACAGCCGACCCCTGGGCATTTTCTGATCCCCACCACCAGGCTCACTGCTCTGTGACATCTGGTGAGTCGTCACTGACTCATTCCGAGGTGTCATTTGGGGATAAGCAGAGATATTTCTCAGGCAGGGGCCAACAAACTCCAACCTATGGGCCAAATCCAGCCAGTCCTCTGTTTATGTACAGCCTTTGAGCTAAGAATGGGTTTTACATTTTGGGGTGGGGGGGCAGAGAGTACAGTGGTGTGGTCATAGCTCACTGCAGCCTCAAACTCCTGGGCTCAAGTGACTCTCCCGCCTTGGTCTCCTGAATAGGTGGGACTACAGGTGCCTGCTGCCATGTCTGGCTGATTTTTCTACTTTTTCTTTAGAGACAGTGTCTTGCTCTTAGGATGGTCTTGGTTTTTGCATTTTTAGATGGTCGAGGGAACAAAGGATATGCAACAGAGATGTAAGGTGGTCTGCAAAGTCTAAAATGTTTTGTACTATCTGGTTCTTTCAGGAAAACCTTGCTGACCCATGCCTTAGAGAACAGAGCACAGTGGGGGGTGGGGTGGAAGGTGGAAAGGCCTAAAGCAAATTCCCCTGTGTGTCCCCCTTGCGTCCACACCCAGTGAAATTCAGGTAAATGATAATAGCTACTGTTTGTGAGCACCTAGCATGAGCCAGGGACTTTACCTACAGACATATTCTCTTTAAGCCTTAGCCCAACTCAAGGCAGGAACTGCCATCACCATCCCATTGTGAAACTGAGGCTCAGTGAGGTTGAGCCATTTGCCTGAGATCACATGGCTAGTGAGTGGCAGAGTCAGGATTCGAATTGTCCTGGGCAGGGACTTCAATTGTGATGGTTTTTGACTCAAGAGCCTGTGTTATCTCCCTTCCACCCCAAGGCCTCCCAAGATGCAGCATCAGAGGCCACTGAGAGTGACATCTGTGGTGGACATTGGTGGCTTGTCTGCCCTGTGTATTCCCATCCTCCTGGTCACAGCAGCAGCTGCTGTAGCAGTGACCCTGCCCCACCCCCAGCCATACCTGATTCAAAGAGGTTGCTGCAATTTGTGCCTGTCTGGTTGCAAGTGACCAAAAATCAAATCTGGATAACCTTGGCAAGACATAGAGGAATGTCATAATCAAGAATAAATCAGCCATAAAAAAAGATAGAGAAGATTTCTTATCATTCAGATTTCTTAATCCTGGATGGATTTGGATAACAGTATCCTAAGTGAAGTATTACAAGAATGGAAAAATAAGCATGACATGTACTCACTACTTAATTAGAACCAGTAGATTAACAACTACATGCTTATGTGAGAGAAAAAGTCAATTAAATTCAAGGAAGGAGGGGGGGAAGGTAAATTCCCACTCAACAGGTACATTGCATGGGTATATCGCACACTTCTTGGGTGAAAGGCACAACTACAACCTGGGTTTTAGCCTTCCAAAAGCAACCCCCGTATTAATCTGAAATAAAAAACATAAAATGGAAACATCTATAAATAAAAAGACTAAATCACAGTCAAAGCAGTTGAATTTGGGTGTTACTTGTTACACAGCCTTATTTCAGCAATAGCTGACAGATGCCATGTCCTCCAATCCATTTACAGAACTAGGTGGAGACATCTCTCCATTCATCACTCTGTCCAGCGGCCCTCCCTTCCCCTCCCCGCTTATGTGCATGAACCTGCCGGGTGCCAGGGAGGCCCAGCCTGTAGTTTCTGTCTGTCTCAGTTGCATTTCTGTTGTCTGAATTCTCACAGGACACAGGACACAGGACACAGGCCTAGATAGGAAAGGAGTCAAGTGTTGTGTGATGCGGATGTCCCTCTTTTGTAGTGACTATGAAAAGAATAGGTAGAGGAAAGCTCCAGATGACATTCCATGCAGCCCCGGAATGGGCCACTACAGAGTGGCCACTACTGAGACCCTGAGTTGATGGTGCTGGTGGGCAGAGGAGAGAATTGCCTCTGGAAGGATGTTGGGTTCTGCCAAGTCCAGGAGAACACGTGTCCTGGAGCACCCCAATGTGTCTTGGGGATCCAGGCAACACAAGCATCTCCAACTCAGAGATTCATTTGTGTTTTTTTTTTTTTTTTTTGAGACAGAGCCTCAAGCTGTCACGCTGGATAGAGTGCCGTAACATCACAGCTCACAGCAACCTCCAACTCCTGGGCTCAAGTGAGCCTCCTGCCTCCACCTCCCAAGTAGCTGGTACTACAGGCGCCCGCCACAATGCCCTGCCATTTTTTGGTTGCAGCCGTCACTGTTGTTTGGCAGGCCCGGGCTGGATTCGAACCCGCCGGCTCAGGTGTACGTGGCTGGCGCCTTAGCCGCTTGAGCCACAGGCGCCAAGCCTCGGCTGCAGATTTCAAAAACACAAATGATGCCATGGCATTCTACCCAGGGTGACAGCTTGAGGCTCTGTCTCAACAAACAAACAAACAAACAAACAAAATGAAATCTACAGCTGAATTCAGCGAAAGGCATCACAGCAAACAGCATCCATGGTCTTGGAAGGAGTCCTCATGCCCTGCCTGGCGACCTCCCAGTGATGAGGGGATGCTGCTGACCTCTTGAAGCACCGTCTCCACTACTTGCATGGTCCTCAACTCCCAAGGAGTCACATAGACAAAGGCTCTTTCTATTGCCATTTTATTTGAGGGCTGCAGATTCAACCTTGCTGGTTTTATTTATTCATTTTTTAACATACACTCTCTGTTTTATGCAATTAATAAAAGATTTCCACTTCAGGTTAGTTCATCATTCATCATCAATTCAGAAATGTCAAGGAGATGATTGCAATAAAATATAGATGGTGTGGTTCCAAGGATGCTGTCCCTGGGGGCACTTCAGTGGTTGCATTTAATAAATGCAATGGTGTTCCCTGCACCAGAACACGTGCGAAGTCTGCCTGGGGGCTGATGCAAAATTATCATACAGAAAAATATTTGAATGGCATGGAAAGATGTAGATAATACACAATTAAAGGCAAAGAACAAGTTAAAACAGTACATATCATGTGAACCCATTTTTAATAAGAGGCATGTAGCTTATGAATAGAGAAGGGACTGGAAAAATACCTTAAAATATTAGAAGTGTTTATCTCTTAGGAGTGGTAGTTTTGCTTTTTCAATATTTGTATCTTTGAGCTTCTGCCAGGAATACATGATTTGAAAAATAATGTAACTCTCACAAAGTTAGTGTAAGAGAAATAGACTTTTCTATGGTTTTTAATTATTTTAATTGTTTTCCCATTTGACTTAAGTTCTCAGTTATTTTGTTGGGTGGTGAATAGATGTATGCACTTCATAGTCCATTTGGGGCTTTTCCTGATCCCACCTATGAGGGTTGGTTTTAGTGTGTTAACTGGACTGCTTAAGGGACACCCAGATTGCTGGCAAGGTATTATTTATTATTATTATTATTATTATTTTTGAGACAGAGTCTCACTACGTTGCTCTTAGTAGAGTGCTGTGGCGTCACAGCTCACAGCAATCTCCAACTCCTGGGCTTAAGCGATTCTCTTGCCTCAGCCTTCCAAGTAGCTGGAACTACAGGCACCTGCCACAACACCTGGCTATTTTTTTTGTTGCAGTTGTCATTGTTGTATAGCTGACCCAGGCTAGATTTGAACCGCCAGCCTCAGTGCATGTGGCCGGCACTGTAAACAGTGTGCTATGGGTCCTGAGCCACGGCATTATTTATTCTCAGTGGTTCAGCAGACACTGGGCCTGTCCCTCTTCTGTGGAAAGGGAAGCCTGTGTGGCCTAGTCTTTGGTTAGGATGGAGGGTGTTTTCAGAGGAGATGGGTGTGTGAGCTGGTGTGTTCAGTGGTTAGTTCTCTCTTCTGGGCCCAAGTTGGCCTCCTTCTTCTGCCCTTGGACATCATGACTCCAAGTTCTCTGGCTTTAGGACTTTGGGACTCAGACCAGTGGCCCTCCAGGCTCTCAGGCTGTTGGGCCTTGGACTGAGAATTCACCATTGGCCTTCTTGGTTCTGAGGCCTTTGGATTTGGGCTGAGCCATGCTACCTAGCGGCTGGCCGGGGTCTCCAGCTTGCAGACACCTGTGATAGGATTTCTCCACCTGCATGATTGAGTGAGCTAATCCCTTAATAAACCTTTTCTCATCACTCTCTCTGTCTGAATATCCTATAGGTTCTGCCTCTCTGGAGGACACTGAATAACATGCTACCTTTTCCAATTAGGCTGCTGTTTGCTGCCAAATAGCTGAGTTTAAACAGTGCAGTCTGTCATCTTTGTGAATGGCAGTCTGGAGGCAGCACTTCTGGGTGATATATTGGCTCAAAGATGTTGCCAGGCTCTGTCTTTCCCCTCCACCACCTGTAGCTGGTAGTGGCGGTGTGTTGCCTCATGGTCACAAGAAGCTGCCAGAGCCCTTTCCGTCACACCCTTACTCATGAAGCTGCCAAGGAGAAAGGGGGTGGAGGGCAAAAAAGGTCCTCTGATTCTTGAATTTGATCAAGGAGAACGATTGTCCCCTAATTCCAGTTATGTCTCATTGGTCAGACTGGGTCATAGACCTGCTCCAGGAAGTCCCTGGCTTGAGGGACTGTGGTTGGCCAAGACCTATTATTCTCTCATCCCTCTGTCCCCAGGACTGGGCACATTGCCACTCAACCAACTGGGAGAGTATTGGAGAAGGAGATGGGGATGCATCTAGTTTCTGGGGGCTCAGGCTCTGCTGAGGCACCAGTGAGTAGAGAGGAGCGTGTGCTGCTCAGCAGAATCATCCAGCTTGCTGGTTAACAGACCCTGGTGGCAGACTTCTCTGAGTCAAATCCCATTCTGCTGCTTGCTGGTTGGCAGTGTCGCCATGGAAAAATTGCTTAACCTCTCTGGGCCTCATTTTCCTCAGCTATAAAATGAAGATTAAATGATTAAAAACATGTAAGTCCCAAAGAATGGAAAACAGATGTCTCAACTTGTACATCAATGTTTAGAGCAGCACCATTCATAACAGTGTTTCTACCAAGAGGTAGAAACAACCTAAATACTCATCAACAGATGATGGATAAACAAATATGGTTTATCCACACATCAATGTTTAGAGCAGCACCATTCATAACTGTTTCTACCAAGAGGTAGAAACAACCTAAATACTCATCAACAGATGATGGATAAACAAATATGGTCTATCCACACAATGGAATATGATTCAGCCATAAAAAGGAATAAAGTGCTCAGTCACACTGCCACGTGGGTGAATCTCGAAAACACAATGGTAAATGCAAGGAGCCAGACACAAAAGACCACATATTGTAGGATTTCATTTTATGAAATGTCCAGAATAGACAAATTTATAGATACAGAAAGCAGATTAGTAGTTGTCAAGGACTAGGGTAGAATGGGGAGTGACTTTAATGGTTTTAAATAGGGGCGATGAAAACGTTCTGGAACTAGATAGTGGTGATGGTTGTAGGCAGACTGTACAAAATGCTACTGAATTGTATACATTTTAAATAGGTTAAAATGAGGTTGAGTGTGGTGGCTCATGCCTGTAATCCTAGCACTCTGGGACGCTGAGGTGGGTGGACTGCTTGAGCTCAGGAGTTTGAGACCAGCCTGAGCAAGAGGGAGACCCCGTCTCTATTCTAGCCTAGCCTTGTGGCAGGTGCCTGTTTTCTCAGCTACTCAGGAGGCCGAGACAAAGAGGATTTCTTGCGCTCAAGAGTTTGAGGTTGCTGTGAGATATGAGCCACGGCACTACCTAGGGCAAGTGAATAAGATTCTGTCTGAAAGAGAAAGAAAAAGGTTAAAATGGTAAATTTCATGTTATGTGCATTTTACCACCGGAAAAATCAACAAAACACAGAAAGCATTTTGAACAGAGCCTGATTCAATGATTGGTGCTGCATCATTATTCATTATTTACCTTGTTTGGCTGTAGCACATTTCAAACTCCAACTCCCCCCAGGGTTGCTTCCTCACCCCACCCCTGCCAGACTTGGCATCTGCCACAGGGCTGCTCAGCCTGCTTTCTGCTTAGACACACCAGGAAGCCATTTCTTCCCTGGGGTCTCCCCTGCTCTCCCTGCCAACTGGGGCTGTACCCATAGTCACTTCTGTCCTCAATTTTCATAGGTTAACAAGGGCTTCTGTCACCTTCCCAGGGCTCAGCTCTTAATCTATTGTCCAACCCTGAGTTCCTTTCATTCATTCATGTAACCAGTGTTTGTTGGGCCTCTGTCTGTATAAATGATGCCGGGGGAGGAAGAGGACAGAAAGTGATACCGGCAGGGTATCCACATCCTTCCTTCCATCAGGGTCCCCACATCCAGGAAGGCAAGTAACTGCTTTCTTGAAATTCTTTCCTATATAAGTGGGCCCAACTTCTATTTTAAGCTCCCACTGCTCACCAGGTGGTGTAAACACAGAGTCAATTCTGTGTGTGGTGGTTGGGGGTGCCAGCGACAATTTCAGCCAAACGGCAGTGGTTGCATTTGCAAAAAACGTCTCAACCGACGGGTCACGACGGGGGCAGCCACCTGCGTGTTGGCGTTCAAAGGTAAAGGGGTCTATTACAGCCGCTGAGAGCTGCTGCAGGGGGTAAAAAAATCTGTTTTGTTACCCACCACTCACTCACCTCCCCACTCTGCAAAGACCGCGGGTTTCCTTCAGCAGCTCGGGCCAGGCCAGCAGTACCACCCTCAGCCACGAGATGGCAATGTTGCTCTTCGCCCGCAGCCCCCAGGCGCGTGGGCTGAGCTGCAGCAAAGCTGGGGGCGGGGAAGGACCTGCGAGGAACCCGGGCGGAGGGCAGCCTCCTGTTGCCGAGTGGGTGTCGGGGTCTGGGGGAGCCTTGCACGGCTGGGCTGGGGCCTGAGGCTGGCTCTTAGTCGGATCTGTGCCCCTTCCCTACTTACAGGGGAAGGATCATTCTTGGCCTCAGTTTCCCCATCTGTCATAAGAGGGGGAGTGGGTGTCGTGTAATCTGTATAATCCTAACCCCAAGACAACCGGGTAGGGACAAGATTATAGGTTTGCAGGGTGGGCTAGGGGTGAGAGGAGAATCTTCCCAGCCCTGGGTTCTCCTAGTCACTGCTGCCAGCCCTCTGGGCCTTCCCCAGCCCTTCAGAATCCAGGAAGGCCCTTTTCCTTCTCAGAACAACTCCAGAAATACCCCCATTAGAAATATAGGCTCAAGGGGCTGGCTGATATGCAGAAATCCCCACTCAAACACAAGACAGCCTGAGATGGGCTGAAATTCTCATCTCTATTCCACATACCAGCTCAGAGAGGGTTAGGGGCTTTTCCAAAGTCACACAGTTGGGCCACGAAAAAGGCACCCTCAAAAACAGATCTCTCCTCAGCGTCTGGCTCAACCAGCATCTTTCAGTCCTGAGTGAGGGTTTGGGGAGGCAGCAGTTGCTGTCTGTCATCACACCTGGGACTGTATAACCCCTGGTTTGGGGACTTGCTTGACCAATTCACAACCTTCCCCACAACCCCCACTAAGTCACAGAATGACCTCTTACTCCTGCCAGAAAATCACTTGTCTGATCACAGACTCCCAGCCTCACTGACCTGCTTCTTGGTCAAACATGTGGTTCACTTTGGCATAAACACCCTGAGGCCCCGTGGCTCCCCTCCACCCTTGAGACAGAATTCACTGGTGGGGCAGGCACCACATTCACTTTGTTTCACTGCACAGGCGGGCACACAGCAGGTGCTCTGCACAGTAAGTATTTCTGAACCTGTGAATAAGAAAGAGAAGGGGTATCTGGGCAGCCAGGCACAGAGGACACTAAGAAAGGCCTGACAGTATCTCCAAGATCATCCTTCCAGCTGGGGACAGCCACAGAGAGAGGACAGATGGGCCCCTTGAAAGACCCCCCCTCCAAGACCAGAGGAGAACTTTAATCCCATTGTCCAGCCTGTTGCGCAGCTCGCCACACGTTACGGGCCTTGCCAGAGAGCCCAAAGGGGGCTGGGCAGGGGTTTGGGCTCTTTGACCAAGAAGCATGTTAGCAGCGTTGAGAAAATCCCTCTCTGTCTCCTCATTAACCTGGGCTGGAGACTGGCCACCTGCCCTTGGCTGGGTCTTCCTCCTTTTATCTGGGAAGAGCTGAGGGCTGCCTCTGCTAATAAGCACGCCTGTACTTCTAATGAAGCAGGTGTCCCAGGCTCTCAATTCCCCTTGCCAGCTGGGAGGGGCATAATATTGTTCTTCTGATGTGAGCTCTGGGCTTGCAAAGGAAAATTAGATACATCCTAATAATGGCCACAATGATGAGAATGATAATGTTGACAGTGGATACCTTTAAATGAACTTTTATTTCATATATGGGTTGGGGCTTTAAACGTGTTCCTGGGGACACCTTGTGTGTGCTGCGATGGTTTCCATTTCTCATATGGGGAAACTGAGGCTCACAGAGGAATAAGTGACTTGCACTATGCTGCGAAACTGAGAGGGGCAGAGCCAGGATTCTCTGCCAAGACTCCATGACTCTGGATTCTTGTCCAAATCTACCTTTTCAACACCCCATGCTGCCTCTCTGACCGTTTCTAAAGAGTTTGACCCACTTTTTTCATGAAAACATACACTGGAGTGAGTGGCTGGTATGATGGGCGTTGGAGTACAGCAGGTGGTCCCCCCACATCCCCTATTCTCCCAGCTTGGGGAGGGGGTGAGCTTCAAGGCGTCTGAGCGGGGCTGGAGGTGTCCCCTCATGATTTATTCATTCTGCTTCGCCCCCTCCCCTTGCCTGGCCTGGGTTGGGGTGAGGTACCAAGAGGATCAATGATTCTGGGACAATAGCCACTGGGGCTCCCTGAACTTGTGACATCCCTGCCCACTCCTGTTGAGTCTCTGCCCCCTGGATGGAGGAACCCCCCGCCCCGCGCTGCACCCCCAGCTCCGTCACTGTCTCTGGACCTCTCTGGGAATCTGCCCTATTCAGGAGAGTGAGAACTGGCCTCCGCCTCTGCGCGCTCCCGGGGCCTGTGCGTCCTCTAGCTCCGGTGCATAAGGGTCCCTGCCTCTCACTCGGGCAGACATCCCGAGACGCCGGCGGTCTGTTTCGGGAGCCCTGTCGGCGCCCAGCCTGCGCACACCCGCCGCCATCCCAGCGCCCTGCGGAGACGCCGCACGTAGCCCCAGACTCCCGAGACCTCCCTTCCCCGCAGACACCCTCAAGCCGTGCCACAAAGAAGACCGGACCTCTGGTCTGCTCGCAGCCCCGCAGTCTCTGTCCCCGCAAATACCCTCTCCAGACGTCGCTGTTCCATTCTGAGGACCCTCCAATAGTTCCCTCACCCCTCGACCTTGGGAACTCCCACCTCTACGCCCCCAGGACGCCCGGTGTACCTGGGGCGCTCTCTCTGCACTCTGCACCCCTCCCACGGCCCCTGTCCGCGCAAGCGCCCCCGACCACCCGGCGGGGCTCCTCCGGCCTCAGCGGCCAGGCGCCCTCCCCCGGGGACGCCGAGGAGTGGCACGTCCCGCCGCCTATCGGCTGGGCGGCAGCCTGGTGCCCCGGCTCCCCGGCGGCGGCCCCTCCCCCGGCCTCGGCGGCCCCTCCCTCCCTGCCCCTCCCCGGCGCTCGCTCACTCTCTCGCCGGCTCGAGGGGCGGCCGGCAGCTGGCGCTGGCTGAAGCGGCGGCGGCGCGGCCGGGATGGGACGGGCGCTGGGGCGCAGGAGCCGCGGCGGCGGCGGCGGCGGGGGCCGCGCAACTCGGGCCAAGTGCGGGGCAGCGGGCGAGGGCGCGGGGCGCTGAGCCCTGGTGGCCCCCAGCTCCCCGGCCGCGCACGGAGGAGCCCAGGAGAGCGCGCAGAGGCGCAGCCGAGGAAGCGCCGCCAGCGCCGGCGCCTGCGTCTGGGGAGGAGCGGCGCGCTGGGAGCGAGCCATGCCCGGCGCCCGGGCGTAGCCGCCGGGGGCTGCTCCCGGGAGCCGCGGGCCGGGCCAGGCGCGCGAGAGGAGCAGCCCCGCGCCGCGCCCACCGCGCGCCGAGGACCATGCCGCCCCCGGGCCGGGCGCCGCCGCTCGGGCTCCTGCTGGCTCTGACTGCGCTCCGGTGCCCAGGTAACGCGTTCCCGGATCCCATCCCCGACCCCGGCCGCCGCGCACAAAGTTGGCTCGCGACGGGTGGCCGCCTCCTCAAGTCCGTGGCAGCTTTGCACCTCCTAGACTTGGACGGATCTGGGGACACCCTAGGAACCCAGGAGTCCCCGGCCAGTTGCTTTTAGCCCAGCGCGAGAACCCGCCTGCCTGTCCCCCAAACCCTCCAGCTTCCCTGCGGATCCTTTTGAAGCGCACGGAGGCAACAGAGGGGATGCGCTCAGCCTCTCGAGGCGGGTGGGGGCGCGCCTCCCGGAATCTAGCCCCCTTCCCGCCCCGCTTAGGGGCAACATCCCTTCAGGTCCTAGTTCCCTCGGGGGTTTTGCTGTGATAGGGCGTTGTTGGAAACCTTCTCCTGCTCCTTGCTGCCCGCTGTCTTGTGGCGGTACGTTCCCGGGACACAGGCAGGACCCGAGGCTTGAGGTCGTCTCGGCCGGCCTTGTCTAGCTTGTCCGCAGCCCTTCCCTACACCCCGCTGCCTTCTCCTACTTTTACGTCCGTCTCCCAACCCCCAAGCATTTTTCCTCCCCAGGTGGCTTCCCCTTGGCCAAAGTGCAGCCCTTGTCTCCTGGAAACGCGGGCTACCCTCAGCGTCCTGACCCCGAGGCGGGCGGGAAAGGGTAGCAGTGGCCAGGCAGCTCCAGACGCGCCGGGCCGCCTGGAACGCCGTGATGTCCAGAGCCACTGTCTGGGGACCGGGGAGCTGGACTCCCTGCTGACACCAGTGCAGCTGTGGCCAAAACCTAGTGAGTGGGGAAATCAAAATGGTCTGGTATTGTCTGTCTCCGCTGGAGTTTGGAGAGCTTTTTACCACCTTGGTGTGGCTACGTGTTGGTTCTAGAGGAAGCTCATCCTAAAATGACAGTTCATCCCTTCCCCCCACCCAAAGCGGTGGAGAGAATTCTAAAGGCTCAGAGGAACTGGGCACAGTCACGAGCACCATTCATGTGCGTTTGAGATCTCGGTTCTCCAAACCTTTTACAGTCAGGACCCATGATTTGGGAGCAGGTAGTTTTGCTTTAGAAAACCTCTCCCCGCGTCCTTAACAAACCACACAGACACGCAGAATGCAGTAGAAAAATACAACTTTAACTTTTCAGCTTTAACTATCTTGGTAGCAGCAAACCTTGCCTGTCAACTTGATGTGTGATGTATTTGCATGGGAAAAGTAAGTATTGTTTTCCTTCTAGATGCCCTTAAGTGACCCAAAATGTTTTAAAAAACCTTTGACTGAGAGCTATCCATTGGCGGCGGCGTTGGGTTCGGCTTGGCTCAGACAGTGGCATTGGGCTTAACGTGAATGCATCTTCAATCTGCTAGGCTAATAAGCAGCTATGATAAAGCTGATTTGCTTTTGGCGTTCCTCTGTGTTACAGGAGAGGGGCTGCTGATGAGGTCGGGGCTGTTTTAACTGAAGCCTCGGAACCTGTTTCCAAAAGTGCACAGTCCTTGGGATTGAGAATCGCAGTTTTGTCTGTTTTGTTTCTGCACCGGGTCAGCGTTTGTCTGGATGTGCTCCTAAGTGAATATAGGAAGTCTCTTGGAGAAGCTGCCTGCCTGATGCTTTTAAAGATCCCGCATCCCACCCCCAGCCCCCAGCGACAGAACTGTGCTTGGCTCTGGGAAGTTCTGGTCTTGGGTGGTGGGTGGGGGTTGGGAAGGTGAGTCACCCCTGAAACCTGCTGCTCTCCCTCTGCGGGAGAGCCTCTGCTGGGCTGCGCGGTCAGGTGAATGCCGCCAGGGCAGTGCTCTCAATGCCAACCCCGGGGCTCTGGAAGCACAGGCAAGTCTTTCACCAGTCCCCAGGAGATGACAGTTTGGTAACTCTATATTTAGCACCAGTTAGGAGGGCTGGCAAAATAAAAAGAAGGAAAAAAAAATCCAAAAACAAGGCTGCCTACTCTTGGTTGAAAGGTTTGGAGGCATTAACCAGAGCTTTCTTCAAAGCTGGCTGGATTTTCTGGATAATTCCTGCCGTGATCTACCGACCATGTTTGGCCAAGGCACTGGAAGAGGGACTGGGAGAGTTCAGAGGGAAGACTGCGCGCTCCGTGTCCCTCTCTCTCTCTCTCTCTCTCTCTCTCTCTCTCTCTCACACACACACACACACACACACACACACACACACACACGGGACTGTCTTCTCTGTGCCCCCTCTCCTGCGTGGGTAGCTGCCATGGTAAAGAGCGTGGTGGGTGTACTTCTCTCAGCCTTGCAAGTGCTTAAACATATGGAACTGTACTTGGTTAAGAGTCAGCACAAATCCTCCAGCTTAGCGACTGGGGGCCCCTATTATTTGAGCCACTTTTGTGCACACTGAGGCTTTGCAAATTAGCGGCGCAGTTACAGTCCCTGCTGGGGAAAATGAACGTGCCTTGCTTCGTTGACTCATTATGCTGGGGGGGTCTCTGAAATTAGAGTGGGTGGGACACCACTACCCCTCCCCTGACAGAGGAGCCTTATGAATGGCAGAGCTTGCAAGTGGGGGGAGGGGAAAGCTTAGCCCTGCCTGGCACCTTGGTGTGGCATGTGGCATATTTCTTTCTCATCACAGTAGTGATTTTTTTGGGAGGGTGGCTTGTGTGTGGCTGTCCTTCAGAGAGGATGCCTTGGGAAGCAGGGGGGAGTGGTATTCAAATGCTGGTGCCTCCCCCAGTGATTTAATGGCTGCACAGTGGAGTTCCCAGAGTAAATCATTTCATCCCCCCTCCTCCCACCGGATGCAGGAACTGGGGAGGCATGGGGCTTCTGCATGAGCTGTGGTGCTTGGAGCCAGCAGTGAGCATGGTGGTTGCTGTGATCCATGGGAGCTAAAGAAACCCCTCATTTGTTGGCTGGAAGTCTGGGAGGGTGGTCTCTAGGCCAGGAAAGCCCTTCGAGGGGCCTTGTTCCCGAATGAGTCCCCCAGTTGTATGCAGCTGGGTAGCTCCTTTCTTCTCTCCTGGGTTTAAATTTGAATGGGAATGGAGAGAGTCCATTTCCCTTTAAGCCTTGGGATTCTGCAAAGGCAATGCCTCCTACCACCATGGGAACGTGAGGTGCCCTAGTATTATGGGCCGCCTGGGGTTGGGGGAGGGGGCAGTGACAGTGGTACTGGAACCGCTTCAGGAGAGTTAGTGAGTTGACTTCTAGAGCAAGGAGGCCTCTCAGAGCATCTTCAACAGCCCACTTTGCAGATGGGAAAAAGGAGAGTCAAAAATGGGCGCACCTCGCTCAGGGTCCCGCAGTAAGCTGGAGGCAGGTCAGGGCTCATGCACCCTCTCTTTTTAACTCCTCATCCAGGAGTTTTAACCCCACAGTGGAGGAGGTTTTCTGGTAAAAGAATCCCACTGGACAGTCCTTTAGGGGACTGTGAGTTCATTTAAGGAACCCAAGGTCATGAGAATGACTGCTGCTTAGCATGGTCAAAATAGCAAATATCAACCCAGAAAGATAGGAGCAAACCCTGATGATGGTGATGATGGGAGCAGGTGCCACTGAGGGTGCAGACTGTGCCGCAGGCACCGCCCCCAGCCTTGTGTGGATGTGGTGGAATCTCACTCTGGCAGGTGGGCTGTCTCTCTATTCATGGTTTACATGTGAGGATGTTGCGGTCCAGAGATGCTAGGGAACACAGGATCAAGATTGCAGTCCAGACACTGGTCTGTGCCTTATCTAGAGCCAAATTTCACTCTATTGACTTATAAAGAATGATAGGACCCACCTCCAAGCTGGACTCACACCACAAGGTGATGGCTTTTCTCACGAGCTGGGCTTTGCCAGGTATTTCACTTCCTTTCTGCTCCCTCTGCAACAAATAATGTGCAGAGAGCAGTAGAAATCAAACACACTGGAGTCTACCTTGTAGGCAACTAAGAATCCTATAGAATTCTGTGCCCTGAGGGATTAGATGGTTACCAAGAAGGGCAGGATATTGGCAGGTAGATATTTGGTCTCACGCGCTGTTTCTTACCTGTCAATGTGTCCCAGAATTAGTAATAACACAATAACTAACCCTGCTTTAGAGCGTCTTATGTGTAATTTTACTCTATTGAATCTTCAGCAGCTCTAATGGGTTAGGGACTTCTATGTGCACCATTTTCCAGATGAAGAAACTGAGGCCTGGAGAAGCGATGTGACTTGTGTGTGGTCACCGGGCCAGTAAGTGTTGGGGTGCTACGTGAACTCTGGGTGTGTCTGTCTAGGAGTTGGTACGCTTAGCTACTGTGTTCTCTATGTTCACGAGCATGAAATTTTGGGTGCCATTTGTTGGATTTCAAGACTAATTTGAATCAAGGGGATTAAAGGATGAGCCTTTAATCAAGAGGAGAGTTGGGACTTTTGTAAGAAACCCATTTGGGAAATTTCGTCCCTTCTAAATTCTGAGCCCCGGTCTGCTTGGTAGGAAGAAGGTTGGTGTTGGGGAAACCGAGTGGCCATGGAAGGCTGTGGAGGGCTGATGGCTGCCTCTGGGCCATACCTGGCCTGCGGACTTCTCCTGTTAGTTGCCAGAACTTAAACACAGGAAGATATCAAAGTCACAATCCAGCTTTCTGGCTATACTCAAGTAATTGGGAGATCTTGGAATGCTGGTCTAGCCTCTTGAGCATTCTGAGACCCTGGAATCCTGCCCTGCTGGTCTCACTGGGGGACTCCAACAAGGAAGAAGTTTATAAACAACAGTGATGTGCAAGTGGGTGCAGCTGTCAGCACAGGTGAGGGGCTCAGGACAGGAGAAGAGGCAAGAAGGGAGGAGGGTGTACTTTGCTGCAGCAAACAAAACTGCAAAAAGAAGGACAGAAGCCAGCAGCCATCTATCAGGTGGTTTCTCACTTCAGGATTTCACTGGGTTCCCAGGCAGCTCTCAGGATGTGGTAAGTGGTATATCTCCAGATAGGGTCACCAAAGCTCAGAGGAACCCAGGGCTTAGCTCAAAATAACTCAACCCATGAATGGCAGGATAAGGTCTCCTTCCAAGACCTCATGACTTCTGCTCTGATGGTGCTGGAATTTTTCCTCAATTTCCCTACCCTCAGGATTGGATGCCTGTGGTCTCAGGGACATACATTCTTGGGCAGGTTGCATGGTGACAGGGACACAGACAAGAAGCCTACAAATATACCAACAGGAAAATCCTGGACATGAATTTTTGCCCCTTTGAGGCAATACAAGGTGATGTGATGGGAATTGACCATATGATCCAGGAAGACTTCTCGGAGGAGGAGCCTGTTTTCTTATTTGAGACCTAAATGAACTAGAAAGAGTCAACTTGGAGAAGAGGTTCTGGGCAGAAGGCATGCAAATCCTGGCACATGGCAAGTACTCAAGAGACGCCAACTCATTCATTCATTCATTCAACAGCCACATAAATCAGTGCTAAACATTTGGGACACAGGAGGAAACAAAAGAGACAAATCCTATGCACTGTCATCTTGGAGGAGTGAGACAACAACACAGTGATTGACAAACAAATCTGGGCTTTAATGGGGACAGAAATAAAACAGAGTAGCTCATTGTCACTTTTATCCTCCACCGGGTGATTAGTTTTGCATCTTCTCGTTCAGTGCAAAATGGACCCATTCTCTGCCAGGAGCAGGGGAGAAAGAAGCTCAAGCTGTTTGGAGTTGAATTCCTGTGCCTTCTCCTGGCCAGGACACCTGGTTCTGCAGCCAGGGTGCCCCCTCTCCTGGCCAGGACACCTGGTTCTGCAGCCAGGGTGCCCCCGACTCCCTTCTCTGACACCCTGGCTCTTTAACTGATCAATATACCCTCTCCTTATGCTTTGCCCCCAAAATAGTTACATAAAAAATCAATAGAGTCCAATTTGATTTGCTGTATTTTATTACTGAGCGTGATGGAGTGTCTGGAATCACTCTGTGCTCTGAGCCTGGGCATGAATTGACCCACTGGGGGGTCTAACTCATTGAGGCTGCACTTTCTGAGTCCGGGGATTCAGCACCTAAGAAGGGCAACTCAGTAAATAACATGTCTCCAATGTCTGCTTTGTGTCCTGAATTGCTTTCCATCAGGGCTCTTAACACAGCGCAACAAATGGACACATAAAAATACTGCTGTGGCTGCAGCCAGTGCTTCTGAGGCTGGCTCCGTGGGCCTTCCAAGGGGTCCTGGCTGTGTGTTTGGATCTCCAAAGCTCAGCTGCCTGTGCCTCATCTCCTGGCTCCCAGCATCCGTGGCTCTTTGTTTCCCAGGTCTGCTCCGTGTTGTGTACTGCCGACGTATTTATATCCTCAACTTGGTATTTTTCCCTTCTGTAGTTGTGCCATCTGCTGCCGCAGGCTGCTGGCTCTCCTGGCGAGCTCAGAGGGCCAGGTCAGTGGGGATGTGCCTGGCCTCAGGGATGCGAGAGGCTGGGTGGGAGCGGCCTGCAGGTTGGGCCGCAGTAAAGGGACAGGGGAGCTTGGCATAGATGGAGAATGTTATTTTGCCAAAAAAGTTCTAGTGGCAGGAATAAGAACCTTTCCAGGCCAGTGGATGCCACTGGCTGCCTCTGGGCCATTTCAGCCCTGCAGACTTCTGACAGTTGCTGGCACTTAAAGATGGGGAGCTACCAGTATTACCATCCAGCTTTCTGGCTTCTCTCAAGAAATTGGGAAGTGTGGGCAGCCCCTTGATTGCCCTGAGACTCTGTTTCCTTTTCTGTTAAATCAGCCCTGAATGCGCTCCTGTTCTGCTGATCTTCCTGGAAACCCCTCTCGATCTGCTTCCTTCCATCATGCCTGTCTTGGTTTATTCTAGGCCACTTTAATTATGCACCTGTGCTATGACGGGCAATGTTCTGGGTGCTGGGGATATAGCAGGGACAAGATAGGAAGAGACCCCTGTCCTCACGGGGTTAGTGTTAAGGTGGAGAGAGATGAATGCTAAACAAAACAAGTAAGTAACAGATGCCGCTGATGACGTGGTAGTCCATGTCACCGAGAAACAGGCAGGGGTGGGGAGCAGAGACGGAGCACTGGGGAGGGATGGTTTGCAGTTTCCAACAGCAGAGTCGGGAAAGTGACTTGGAACAAAGACCAGAGAAGTGAGGGAGGCGGCCAGGTGGCTATCTTGGGAAGAGCATTTCCAGCAGTGCGAACAGCAAGTGCAAAGGCCTTGAAGCGGGAATGTGCTTGGTGGGTTCAAGAGACAGAGGGAGGCCAGTGAAGGTGGATTGAATGAGGGAGGGAACAGCAGGAGGAATTGAGGCCAGAGAGGTGACAGGGACCAGGCTCTGGTCTGGACTTTGGCTTTTACTCTGAGTGAACTGGGAGTTGTCGGCAGGTTTGAGCAGAGGAAGGACAAACTCTTATTCACAGCAGTAGAAGTGGCCTGAGGGGTTACTGCAGTCATCCAGGCCAGTGACAGTGTAGCTTGGACCTGAGTGGTCACTGTGGAGGAGGTGAGAAGTGGTGAGGTTTAGGGTGTACTGTACTTTTGGAAGTGGAGCCACAGGATTGGTTGATGGATTAGATTTATTTGATACATATTTATTGAGTGCCTACTCTGTGCCTAGCACTATATTTGGAACTGGGACCAAGTCAGTGTTTGTTAGTGATGAAATAAGCAAACAGCTTAATCTGTGCGTTGGACTTCTGCCTTTTGTACAGTCTTCCCAAGAGCCCTGCAGTGAAGGTTGGGCGGATGAGCCTGCATTTTTGCATCTGTAAGATAAAGCTTTGGTGAGAGGATAGGCACAGAATGGTTATTAGCACAGTGCCTGGCATGTACTAAGTGTTTGGTAAAGAATGGCAGTTGTTTAATCATGTTATGATGGTTGAGAGTTCCAGGGCTCAGTCATACTATTTGCCCACCAAAAACACAACATAGAGTTATGATTTGAATTGTGATCTATGAGCCCCAGTTTGGTGTTCATTTTGCCTCCTGAAATCACTAACATATAAAATGTATATAAAAAAATTTTCCCTGTATTCATCATGTGATTAGTTTATTAGTTTACTGTTAGTTGGCCAGTGCAGGTATTCTTTCTTTATTTAGTAGATGTGTATGAAAATTTGTGTGCCAATCAAATTTTAGTACCTTTGTCAACTTCCATGACATTTTAGAGATGTGTAAATTCCATCTGCCCCTGTGCTGGCCTTGGCTCCTGACACTTTGCATGTTATTTTCAGCACCCTTTCATCAGCAAACTTTGGTCTGTGGACTGCATTTAGCCCTCCAGCTATTTTTGTAAACAAAGTTTTATTAGAACACGGCTATACCTGATTTGTTCGTATATTGTCAATGGCTGATTTTGCACAGTGTCAGAGTTAAGTAGCTGTGACCCAGACCTGGCCCACAAAGCCTAAATAACCTATCGTACTGTCTAATTGTTTTAAAGACAAAATTTGCCTTCAGTGGTCAGGCAGGGAGTTCTCTGTGAATTTATGTTTCTTTGACTATGACAGCGTTCAGGAATATGCAACCATTTTTAACATAAAAGAAGTGTCCAGCTCTTCTGAATGAGAATTGTGGTTTTGGTATCTCTTGGTTGAAGAAGAAAAACATATTGATCAAAAGTTGCCATCAATTTAGTAATGCTTTTGCATGAGTCGGTTTGGTAATTACAGTAGCATTTATGTAACGTTTTAAAAATAGCAGCACATGTGTGTTCAAGATGTTTTTTACTCTGCGGGAGGAGCTGGATGGCTCACAGCTCAGAAGACCCCTTATAAGGATGCTGCCAGAGGGAACTAGTATTCAAGGAGCCCATTGGTTAGTTACTTCATACTGAGAGTGATTCCAATCAATGGATCTTTTTTTATGACCTTGTGTTTTTTCTTATTGAGTTGTTTTAGAGATGAATATAGCTGTGTTTATCTGTAGCACTTAGGTCTGTGATATTTTAAGTTTCCAATGCTGATGATCCAATGGAGATGATGTGCCAAATGCAAGAGTATGTCACTGCTTGAGTCTGAATTCTCTTAGTTGCAAAGGACGAAAATGAGAATTTACTCATCCTTGGAGCTGGGAAGTTCGAGGGAGAAATGGCTGCAGGCAAGGCTGGATCCAGGGGCTTAGCACGCTCCTAATGAGGGCTTCTGTTCTCTCAATTGATCTCTTAGTTCTTTTTTCCTCTGTGTTGACTCAGTTCTCATACAGGATTTCTCTACCCGATGGCAAAGCTGGCCACGGATGGCTGCAGCCTATCTGAGACCAGCAGAAATTGAATGTCTCTTTCCTAACCATCCCAACGAGAACCCTGGGACTAACTTGGGGTGTGCGCTGACCCCTCAACTGGGGGCTGGGACTGTGGAGACAGGATGTTGTATCTGTCTGTCCACACTTAAGTTAGAAGCTCATCTCAGGAAATGGCATAAGAACTACCTTAGTAGAGAGGAGCAGAGATTATTTTTCAGTGGAAAATCCTGGTGCTTGCACTGGGAGGGAGAAACAGTTACTACTACAGCCTAGAAAGGGGGTGGAGAGAACTGCTCAGGCCAGGAGCCCTTGTGTGGGGGCTAATGCCCCCGGGCCTCCTCCACTCAGAGACCAGCCACCACTCCCTCCACCCCTGCTCCTTGAGGCTGCTCTTTGGGCGGTGGCCAAGTTCCCTGGGGTTTCTTTATTGTGTGTATGCCCTCTGAAAACTCAGATTTCACATGGGTTTTGGTTACTTTGGTTGAGAACATTGGATATTTGGAATGTAATCTGCCAATATCTATTACAATAGTATCTGGTCTTTGACCTAGCAAACCTGCATCTGGGAAACCTATAAAACAAGAGGATTGCTGCAAAACAGGTGCATGTAACTGTTTGAGAGGGAGCATACATGGTGGTGATGTCCTTTGGTTCCTGACCTCACTTTATGCTGCCTCTGAAATGGGTACATCCATGCACCTGCTCACATATGCCCTTATATACACATTTATGCAATTTTCTTAGTGTGGAGGAGGGTGTAGATTAATGCTACTGACCTCGGTAAAGGAAAGAAGGGGTGATGTTTGTGGAGCTAGTGTGAAGGAAACCAGGAGTGCTTTGGATGTTTTAGCCACAGTAATGCTCATATTTAAATAGCAAGCCGAACTCTTTCCCTTAGAGTGTCTGGGACCCTGTCAGAACTATTGGGAATCCTCTGAATTTGCCACTGCAGTGTGCTGGTTCTGGGACCTCTGATGCATGGAACTTAAGTGACTCAAGGCATGCTCACTTTTGGTGGTTCACTGAGGGACAGGGAAGTCTGGATGTGGTGTGATTGGGTTCGTCAGTGAGTGAAGAGACTTAAAATCATGACGGTTTACAGAGTGGAACTTTGTTTCTTTCTCCAATAAGATTTTGGAGCTATGTAGCCTAGGATACATATGTCTGCTGTGTTCCATGAAGTGCTCATGGACCCCCCTCCTTTTTACCATCTCAATGCTATGGTCTTTGTCCTCATGGTTTAAGATGGCAGCTATGGGTGCAGCCATCTCATCTCCATTCCTGGCACCAAGAGGGAGATACAGATAAAGGGTCAAGGAAATGTATCAATTGTCTTTTAAGGAGGGGTCCTCGAAATAGCCCCGAGATTCTTCCTTTGGTATCCCATTGGCTTGGACTCAGTCACATGGCCACATCTAGCTGCAAGGGAACCAGGGAAATTCAGTCTTTATTTTAGGTTGCTAAAAACTGTAAGTTCTATTTCTGTGGAAGGAGAGAATAGATACTGGGAACAGCTGGTGGTCCCCTTCATAGCTGGTAGTTTGTGGTAAATACTTCAGTAGGAGGGAGCATTGCATTTGGAAAAAACATTTGAACCACTAGGCTCTTACATAATCACGCTTGTCTTAATAGATGTCTTAATAGAGTTTTCGTGTGTGATCTTATTCTGCCTCCTAAGGTGGGATCCAGGGGTATGTTGATTTTCTGGGTGCCTTGAGGAAAATAAAAGTTTGATGGATGTATAGCACTGTCTTTGTCAAAGATATAAAAGAGATTTTAGAAACATTACAGATAAACCTGAAAATCTCTTTTGACCAATTTCATGTTCTTCTAAAAGGTCACTTTTCTGTGTATTTTTCCTAAAAGGAATATATGGCATACTAGTGTTTTCAGTTTGCTTTTTTACATATACACCTCATCCCTATGTATACCCCATCCCCAGGTACCCAGGTCGGTCTAGAAGTACCTTATGTTTTTGAATTGCTGCATAGTATTTCATGGCATGGATATAGCAAGGTGTATTTAGTGACTTTCCTCTGTCTCATGACATGGGGGGTTCCACAGACATAGAAAAGGGGTTCAGAAAGATTTTCAAAATGTCCCCCCCCCAACACTAGGCAGAAGTCAGCACCCACTGAGAATCCCTGAATAGTTATGGAAAGCCAGGAGATAGCAGAAGAAAGAACTGATATCTGAGAAAGTAGAAGTAACAGAGCCTGTGGTCTGGAGCAGTGAGGACACGGTGGGAGGTAGGGGGCTTGTCCAGAGCTCTGGCCTGGGAGGTGTTGCTCTTGAGGGCAAGACCTGGCGGAGCCCCCCAGATTCTGTGCCCTCTGCTTCTGGCTGTGGGTAATTCCCAGAGGACTTGGAATGCCACTCTGTCTCCTCATGGCACTTTTGCAGATTCTGGGAGCTTTGATCTTAGAATAGGGGCATCCTCCCAGTTCTCTGGTCTATGTCTCTGAAGCACTTAACACAAACACATTTGTTTCTAATGGAAAAGGCTCTAAAAAGTACCAGGAATTTATGATGGAAATTTTATTTCTTTATGATATTTTCTTCTCCCTCCGCCCACTACCTCCCCACGCCCAGCCCAGTTAAGTGGTTTTCTCTTAAATTTATAGGCTGAGCTCTTGAGAGGGTCTGCATATTTTAGGAGAAAAAGTGTTGGGGGAGGAGGATGTTGGCCTTGCTGCTTGCACCGGCTTCATCTGCACGTGCTCCGATGCGGCTTCATCTTCCTATGTGATCAGTTTGCCTGGCATCTTGGATCATTTCTTAGGGGTGACTGCATTATGCTTCTCGTGTGCAATTGTGTAGCATAGAGGACAATGTGAGGGGAGAAGGCACTAGAATTTCCTTCTCAATTTTTCCCATTCTTTAAGTTTCGCTGACTCCTCTTAATCCCTGTCTTTACAAGAGATTAAATACTTGTTTAAGTGAGGGAATTAACTACCATGGCACTTCCTGTTAGCTTTATAGCTCTCCCTGCTTAATTATATACCGTTGCCTCTGCCAGCTGCCTTGGCTTGCTGACTGTTTCAAGCACATCACTGATAGAAAGGACATAAACTCACACGGCAGGCCACCTTGGTTCAAATCCCAGCTCCACCACGGGCTAGCTCTGTGACCCTGGGTGAGTTACTTAACTTCTCTGTGCCGTAGAATTTTTGTCCGTAAGTGGGAATAAGAGGTAATCCTACTCTTTGGGGTGTTGTGAGGATTAAGAGAGATATTGTGTAAGAAGAATTTAACATAGTGCTTGAAATCACGTGGGTGTTTAGTAAATGTTTAGCAACTGCTTTAATCCTCTTCTCCATTTGGTGAGTGTTTAGTGAGTATCTGCTATGTGTCCGGGTGGTCATTTTTTATACTTCTGTTCATCTCTTTTCACATGTTATTTCATATATATTTCATATTTAATCCTGTCACATGGTAGTGGTGGTCTGCTTCTTCAACCTGGGCTAGAATGTAACATCAGAGCATCACACCCTGATTTTCTACTGGGGAAGCTACTTCTCCCTTGCTCTGAAGGCCTGTGGTTTGGGTATTGCTAACTTCCTCCTCCTCTCTGAGGGGTGGGCTCATGACTTGCACCCGACCAATCAGAGCAACCCATCTCTCAGGACTCAAGGATTGGATTAGGGTTGGGCACATGACCCAAGCAGGGCCAAGGAGGGCCAGCCCTGAGATGTTTGTTGAATGCATTGAGGAGGAGAGCCTCATTTTCTGTTGCAGTTGCTAATCTGGTAGGATGTGAGCCTAGATCTAAGTATTTATAGCTGTGAAATAGTGACCACAAACTAATACGAAGCTTGCAATATTACACACTTCTTATCTCAATGTTCCTCTGGATCAGGTATCAGGGCGTGGTTTAGCTGAGTCCTCTGCTTCAGAATTGCTCATAGGGCTGCAGTCCAGGTCTTGGTCAAGGTTTGAAAACTGGACTGGGAACGGATCTGCTTCTGTGCTCACATGGTGGCAGTCAGGATTCAGTTTTTGTGGCTTTTGCACCAATATGCTTTTGTCTAGAGGCCACCATTGGTTACCCCTTGGCTTTCTCCACATGGCATTTGTTTCATCCAGCCAGTAAGTGACAGTCTCTTGTAACCTTCCACATTAAGGTATTCTATCAGTTGGAAGGACGTTTGTCCAGGAGAGAGAGCTATGCAAAACTGTGAATGCTACGAGGGGCAGATCATTGGAAACTATCTTAGAAGCTACCTGCCCTCTGGAACTGCTTAAGAATGAAGTAACCTGGGTAAAACAGAGATGGAAAGAGCATGAGGGAGACCATACCTGATATGAACTTGAATTTCCCCAGTATGTGATCCAATACATTTTTTTTCTTAAGTCATTTTGAATTGGGTTTCTGTCACTTGCAACCAGAGAGTCCGATGAAGTTCTGTGTAGGCTTCTCAGATCCTGTTGCCTGGCAGTGGCCTCTCCTCCTTTGAAGAGTTTTGGCAATCCAAGAGTAAAACTAGGCTGGAGAGCGTGCACAAGCTTCTGACTCCTCTAGACTGAGCTCATCAAGAGCAAAGTTGTACAAGTTTTTTTTTTTTTTTTTTAATTTATTTCCCTGCTTTACTTCCAGTGCCTAGAATGCTGTCAAGCACAGAGTAGATACCATCTGCCAGTAATTACTGGTATAAGAGGCCTTTCCTCATCCCCATCCCTCTCCCTGCCAATCAAAAATGTTTCAAAATTATCTCTACTGCACCTGGCTTATGGTAGGAAAGCTGAATATCAAAGACAAAAATATTGTTGATGCTTCCCCCTAGAGGCAGCACAGAGCTGCACTCAAAAATCCCAGGGCAAGTGTGCATTTCACAGTTTTGGGAGGATCTTCTTAACAGAAATGACAAGTCATACACATCAGAATTGATCAGAGTAGTGCTTAGTTAATTCCCCTAACATTCATATTTTAATTGATTACCTCTGTGACCGTCTTTCCACATACTAATATTTACCTTACACCAGTAATGTTTATTTTTAGTAATAGGATTTTATAATTTTTCTGAGGTTAGCAAAATTTTATTGCATACCCAGAACTTATGATCTATTGGGTGCCAATATATACAAAACACTGTGTTTTTGCCACAAAACCACTTTAAAAAGTTTTTATTAATGCATAGTCTGAAATATACTTTTAAAACTATTTCCATGTAAAGTCAGAGTGTGTTATATATATCTGCATTTCTTATAGGTCAGCAGTTGTAATTGGGGGATGCTTCAGTCAGGGTTCAACCAGGAGAGTAAGACCACATAGTAAAACTTTAATATAAAGAACTATTAACTACTAACCGTAACAAGGGATTGGAGTCACAAAGGATCGATTAGTAAGAACCAAAGAGAACTTAAAAAAAAATTTCAGATTAATATGAGGGTACAAATGTTTACATTACATTGGTTTCATTTCATTTCTGAGGTGAAGTTGAAGTCGAATCCTTCACCCAGGGGGCCTGGTGACACCTCACATTGTGCACATTAGGTGAGATCCCATCATCACCCTCCCTCCCCCCACTCCCCCTCACTAGACTATATTCGTGTTTTTTTCACAAAGAGAACTTTAAAGCTTAAAGGAAGAACAGGTCCCAAGAGCAGTCTACCATCCCCCCCCCCCCCCCCGGGCTGAGAGAGTGATAAGATTGGTGGAGTTTGCAGTATTCTCTCAATTACAATCATCATAATTGTTGCAGTTGCCTTTTATCGAGGGCTCCATGGACCACCCTTTATGTGGAGTAGCTCATTAATCCCTTCCACGACCCGATGAGGAGGAGGTTGAGGCTGAGAGAGGGTTTTGGCCGAAGCAGCTGGTCTCTCAGTGTGGCGTCCCACGTGTTCTGTCCAGCATGGCGGCTTCAGAGTAGCCCACCTTCTAGAAGGCTCAGGGCTCAGGTGTGTGTCTCAAGAGGGAGTCAGCTGGCAGCAGCTGTGTGGCCTTTTATGACCTAACCTAGGAAAGCACTTCACCTGCATTTTATTGATCAGAGGTGTGTCAGAGACTTTGCAAACACACTTTAGGCTTTGGGGGATGATGGCTGCAAGCAGGCTCACAGCTGGGGATAATCACTGAGTCACCTAAGAGAACTCTGACCTACCCATGTCTGGTTGGAAGAAGGATAGGGGTGAGGAAGAAGGAGCTTTTTGGCTCCTGGATTTGTCAGGAAGGCTGTGAGTGGTGAGATGGAGGGCGGGACTGCCTGACCCTGCAGCTGGTGGACATTGGGTTGGCTTCACTTTCCCTTAGATTTTCTGCTGCAGTTGGCCTCCTTGCTGGTGATGTGACTTGGGGATCTGTGATTTGTTGACATGTGGCCCCTGGCAACCTCTGATCTGACTCTTGGACAGCAGTTTTGATGTGGGTATTTAGTCTTCCTCTGCTCAGCTGTCTGGGAGAAGCCACCAGCCCTGGCCTTGGCTGGCTTGCGTCTTATCCTGGTGGTGGCTTTGGTACCCAGACATTCCTTCTCCTGAGCCACCTGCCTCCCCCAACCCCCTTAATCATTTTGAGTTGTTAGCATTCCAGGACGGTGGCAGCGGGCTACCTTCATCAGTGTGAGAAACTTCAATTAGAATATTAATTTCACCTGGGGCTTGGGCACATTGTTTCTGTGCTGAGCACATATTTAACAGCGGGGAAAATGTAATTGGCTTCTTCCTCCCATGCTTCTTCCCAAGGCTCCTGGGGGGGATGAGATCAGAGGTTTTGGGGTCTATGCGCCCTGCCTATTTCTCTGTGCAGGCCTTTGAGCCCCCACTGTCAACACACAGGGCAGAAGCAACCTTTGCAAACTCCTGGTCCGGTGGTTGTAAACCAGCATTTCCTGGCTAGATACAGCCCCAGGGCAAATCTGTTTGGCCAGTCTGGTGCTTTAATAATTTTTGAGCCAATATTTAAGAGCTGGAAGATTTAATATGAAAATCTGGACATTTGGCTTCTCTTTGAAGGGCAGAAGGAATGGTAGCACTGGGTCTTCTTCCCAGAGTGTGACCCTGGGCTGCAGAGGTGGAGGCTGCCTCCTTCAGACATGTTCTTTAGTTCCTTCCTTGGATATTTAGTTGCACACCTACTGTGTGCCAGGCACAATTGTAGGTGCTGGGGATAAATACCTGCTGTCAAGCTTGCATTCCTTTTAGAATGGGGCACGGATTTCTGTTGCCAGTTTGAGCTCTCCATCTCCAGTGCTGTAGAAAGTTTTAACGGAACCGTTAGCACCGTTAGATAGAACTTTCTGTACCACTGGAGATGTTCTGTATTTGCCCTGTTGTTCAATATGGTGTCCACTGGCCATATGTTGAATTTTTTTTTTTTTTTTGAGACAGATTCTCACTCTCTGTCCTAGGTAGAGTGCCATGTCGTCCTAGCTCATAACAACCTCAAACTCTTGGGCTCAAGAGATCCTCTTGCCTCAGCCTCCCAAGAAGCTGGGACTACAGGCGTCTGTGACAATGCCTGGCTGTTTTTTTTTTGAGATGGGGTCTTACTCTTGCTCAGAGCTGGTCTTGAACTCCTGAGCTCAGGCAGTCCACCTCCTTGGCCTCCCAGAGTGCTAGGATTACAGGCGTGGGCCACTGTGCTCGGCCCGCATGTTGAGATTTCGAGCACTGAAATTTGCCCACTGTGATGAAGGAACTGGATTTTTTTAATCATAGTAAAATATACATAAGGTAAAATATACTGTATTAACCATTTTTAAGTGTGCAGCTCTGTAGCATTAAGCGCCTTCTCACTGTTGTATAACCATTACTACTATCCATCTCTTGAATTTTTTTCGTCCTGTAAAACAAACCCAGTATCTATTAATCAGTAACCCCCCTCTCTCCTGCTGGCCCTAGGCAGCCACTATCTTACTTTCTGTCTCTGTGAACTCACATAAGTGGAATCATGACATTTGTCCTTTTGTGACTGGCTTATTTCACTTAGCATAATAACTTCAAGGTTCATTCATGTTGTAGCAGGTATCAGAATTTCCTCCCTTTTTTTTTTTTTTTTTTTTTTTTGGGTTTTGGCCAGGGATGGGTTTGAACCCGCCACCTCAGGCATATGGGGCTGGTGCCTTACTCCTTTGAGCCACAGGTGCCACCCAGAATTTCCTCCCTTTTAAAGGTTGAATAACATTCCATCGGGGAACTCAAGTTTTAATTTCATGACTACTGAATTAAGAGATATTTAAATTTAAGTAAATTTAAGCACTTACATGTGACTATCTAATGGCTACTGTGTGGCACAGTGTGGCTCTGGATATTTAAATTAGCATCCGCTGCTCCTCAGCTAATCCAAGTCCCCATTTAACAGCTGGGAAACTGAGGCACACAATTGTGCACAACCAGAACTAGAACCCACCTTGCCCTGAGAGCCCACCTGGCATGTCTGGTGTAACTAATATCTGTGAAGCAGGTTAAGTGTGGTTAGGGGAGGTGGGAGGTGGGTGGGCTTAGATTATTCCTGGCCATGTAGACTAAGGGAAAGAATTTGGATTTAACAAAAGGAGTTTATTGAGGTATGAGTCATGTAACATCAATTAACCATTTTAAAGCACACAATTCAGTGGCATCAAGTACATTGACACGGCTGTGTGGCCACCACCTTATCATCCCAAGGAAACCCTGTACTATTAGCTATCTACTCCCCATTTTCCTCCCCTTGCCCCTGGCAAGCACCAATTTGATTTCTGTTTTTACAGATATGCCTATTCTGGATATTGTATATAAATGGCATTGTAGAGCACGTGCCTTTTGTGTCCTTCTCCGGTCCATCCACATTGTAGCCTGTGTCACTGCTGCTTGCCTGTGTGGGGCTGACTCATGCTCCATTGTGAGGGATTTGGATTTTTATCTAAGAGCAGCTGGGAGGCTACTTCTTTCCAAGGTGGCATGTTGCAGGAAGGAAGGCCCCTGCCACAGCCCCATGGGAGACAGATTTCCTTACCCTGGTTAGACGAAGCTCATCTTAGCTTCATCTCTGGGGCCTGAGGGGGCAGGGCTGTCCTGGCTGCCGTACAAGGTCCTTGTGTGCCCCTTCATGTCATCACTGTGAGCACCCTCCTAGGTGTAGGGGGCCCTCTGTGAGTTGGTTCAGGCTTGGGGAGGGAGGCTCTGCAGCTGAGCTCCCTGTGAGCCTCCTGCCCCTCAGATATCAGCTGGGTCCCAGGTTATTGATGTATAGGAGACAAATTATGTTTGGAAAATTGATTTGATTGGAAGGACAGCAGCTTCCACATTGAGGAGGAGGGTTTGTACTGGGAGGCAGGAGCCAGCGGGTGGTAGCAAGAGGCTTGGGGATTAAAGAGGAAAAAAAAAGGAAAGTGGGAGCCTCCAGCCAGCCTGAACCTAGGGAAACGAAGGAGGGGGGCATCTTTCTCTCTGCACCTAATGCTGGGAACTAGAGTGTGTGCTGTCCATGAGGCCTGGCGAGCTCTGTGCAGCTCAGCATCCCTAAGTGGGGCACGGGCTGCAGATTGACTGTCTCCGGGGGTGGCACAGTGGGGCTTCCTGGGCGCCTTTGTCCCAGCTCCAGAAAGCAGATGCTGGCAGTGGTGAGGGGCAGCCGGTCACTGGGACAGCGCTCTCTTGGGGGAAGGGGGCCAACCCCCTTTGTGTCCTGGTCACCCCATGCTGTGGGGGTCTTTTGCTCAGTTATCTCTGCTCTGCTCGAGGGTCCCTGTCCCCTCCCCTGTTCTTTTAGCAACGTTTTATTCCCAGCCGAGTGTGGAGACACTTGCTCCTTGTCTCTCAAACCCCTCGGTCACTGGCCCACATTACAGGCTCCTCTTTGGCAGAGGCAGAGTCTGAGTGACTCAGACAGGCTTATTTTTTGTGGGGTGGCTCGCTCTTCTTTGTTCCATGACTTTCTTTCTTTTTTATACTACAGCAGGCAAGTGTTACTGATTTTATTAAAAAAGGCAGTGACACGAGTCATATGTATATAGTCTGTCCTTGGAGAAAATGAAAGTGTTCTCCAGTCCTGACATCTTTTCTCTTTCCCTTGGGATAAACACTGTTGGGGTTGCCTGAACATCTTTCTTGCCTCGGTCCGTGAGTTTCCTACGTACCTGTTCATTTGCTTGGTCATTCATTCAACACATATTAATGTAATGATGGGTGGTCCTGTGTGTCTGGCCGTATCTAGATTCTAGATTCATGTAGCAATGAAGGCAGACAAAAACTTCAGTTCTTAGGGGCAGTCTGGAGGGGGAGGCAGATGATAAGATAAATAACTAAAATACATGGCAGGTTTGAAGGGATAAGTGCTGTGGAGAAAAATAAAGCAGGGGAGGGAGGTTGGAGGTCCTGAGTAGGGGGCTGCCATCGCAGAGAGGGTGGGCTGGGGTCTGAATGGAGATCTGGGGGATGTGAAGGAGCAAATCACATGGCTGTCTGGGGGTGGGGTGCTCTAGGCAGCAGGACAGTGAGTGCAAAGGTCTTGGGGGGCAAAGCTGCTAGGCGTGTGAAAGGAACTGCAGAATGACTGTGTGGCCAGATTGGAGTGTGGGAGAGTCCAGGCAGGGGAGGCCAACTACTGAGAAGGCAGATAATGCGGGGCATGGGGACCGTCATGAGGCTTTTGACTTTTGCCCTTGGTACAATGGGGACACAGGAGGGTTTCAGTAGCCAAGTGTGACCTGGACCGATTCCCATTTTGAAAGGCCCACTCCGCTGTGGTGTAGAAGACAGCCCGATGTGGGTACGGGGAAGTGGGGACTAGCAAAGCAGCTGCTGTCTGGTGAACAATGGGGCTTGGACTTGGGGTGACAGGGGAGGGCAGAGGACAGAGGAAGAGATTAGCTATGTTTTGAAAGTCAGGGCAACGGGATTGTTTTCTCATGGGTTAGGTTTTGGGGACAGAGGAAGAGAGGGGTCAGGGATGTCCTTAAGGCTTTGGCCTGAATTCCTGGAAGGGTAGAGTTGCTACTGGTTGGGCTGGGGCTGGTTGGGGAAGTGATTAGGAAGTTCAGGTCGGGCACCTGGAGTTTAGATGCTTATTCCATGTGGAGCTGTTGGGAGCGAGCACAGATGCACTTATGGGTCTGGAGTTAAGTATTTATTTATTTATTTATTTATTTTTATTTCAGATTAATATGAGGGTCCATACAGTTGGATTACATTGTTTGCGTTTGGTAGGTGAAGTCTAAGTTGTGGTTGAGCTCTTCACCCAGAAGGTGTTCCATATAAACTGCCTTTTGCCCCAAATATTTGTCCCCCATCTGCATCTCCCCTGCGTTGTCTTTCTCTTTCCTGTTACCTCCCCAAAGTCAGCCTCAGACCCTGCCGGCTTCCTGGAGTGCAGTGCACCCAGGGGGAGCCAGGCTGCCCTCTCTCTGCACACCAGCTGCTGCCTGCCTGTTCTCCGTGCTGCCTCCCGGGCACAGCACATTGGAACACTGGCCTGGAGGCTCAGTCCTGGAGGGAGAACTCTGTGAAAACAGGATGGGAGACCGGGGGGTCCAAAAAAGAAAGGTAAAAAATTGAAGGCAGGCAGTATGCACATTCCAGCCACCATAATGCCTCCACTGCTCCACACAGTTCACCTTGTTAGCACTCGAGCTAGTTTCCCGTTACCAAATAGAACAAATGTCTTCTCTTCTTGGCTTCATGGTGGCAGGGATGAGTGAAGGGTGCCCTCTCTTTTTCCCATGCCAGCCACCTCTGACCCTTCATTTAACCATGTTGACACTGAGCACGTTCGGCTCCCCACAGGCAGAGCGAGCCCTGGGGAGTACGAACTCCCTTGTCCATTGCACTGGCTGCTTCATTCATTGAGGGGCACTAATGGGCTGGAATGAAGACTCAGATCCACAAATCATTTGCTTGTTTGAACAGGAAACAGAACGTGTAGATTTGGTTCCCTTTCTTCCCTCTTGAGGGGCCTGAACAGCCTCCTTCTGTAGTGGTTCTTAAGCTTGACCACAGACAAACAGAGGCTGGTTGCTTGCAGCGTTGGTCCTGATTTCTGGGAGACTTTGCTTTGTTTTGGAGGGCAGGAGTTGCTGTCCTGACACACAGTCTTCCTGCTCTGACTATCCAGTAGGTGAGAGCCTTCAAAACACTGGTGCCCAGGCAGCGTTCAGACATACTGAATCTCTGTGGATGTGACCTGGGTACGTTTTCTGTTTTGTCTTTCATATATGTCATATATTTAGAATCCTGTTTCATGCTTTTCTTTTACATGAGCTAAAATTTAAAAATAAAAAATTATGTAATCTACTCTCATCTAGGTCTAGCTAGTTGGCTCCTCCTATTTTTTTATACAGTTTTTTAAAAAATTGAGGTTAAACTCACATAACGCACAATTGACCATTTTGAAGTACACAACTCAGTGCCATTTTGAACGTTGACAATGTTGTGTGAACACTACCTCCTTCTACTTCCAAAACATTTTTATCCCCCACAAAGGAAACTGGTGTCCATCAGTAGCCACTCCAGATTCCCCCACCCCCAGTCTGACAGCTACCCTTTTGCTTTGTCTCTAAGGAGGCACCTTTTCTGGACTTTTAATGGAAATGTATCATACATTACATGGCCTTTTGTGTCTAGCTTCCTTCACACAGCACAATGTCTCTGCAGTTCATGCCGAAGCAGTGTCAGTCCTTCATTCATTTCTATGGCTGAATAATGTTCCATTGTATGGATACGCCACATTCTGCTTATCCATTCATCAATTGATGGACTCTGGGGTTGGTCCCCTCTTTTGGATATCACAAACAGTACGGCTGAGAACATTTGTGTGCATTTGTTTGAAGATGCGTTTTCATTCTTTGGGGTGTAAAACCTGGGTAATTTTTAGAAGCTGTGTACTCGATTCTTTTGGGCAGTCTGAAAGCCATCAGAGTTGTGACCCCTGAATTCTGAGCTTGGTGAAGGAGTCTTTTATTTTTTAGTAAATGGCTTTTTACTGGTCACTCTGTGGGTTTTTGTCCAGTGCTGCCTTCTAATTTTTCTGGTTAGCACTTATCATCCTCTGCATGAATCTCCCTTTGTTGTGTGGATAGATGGTTTACTTGCATGTGTTCGAACTCCTCTTGCTTTAGACTAGAATGTCATCTTCATGCAAATAGATCACAACTACTTTGTTTACACTTATACCTGTATTTCTGGCATCGAGAGAGGTTCTTGGTGGCTAGTGCCAGGTTAGAATGTACTTTCTGAAAACATCAGAGGCTGAGTTGCTGCCAACTCTGCCCTTAGGATAATTCATTTATTTATTAATCCATCCAAATGGACGGATTTAGTCATTTGACAACTATTTATCGGCACTCACTATGTGCCATTGTACTTCAGTGCTGTGGATAGAGAAAACAACATCCCTTCAGTGAGCCTTCAGTCTCCTGGGGAGACAGACAGGTAGACAGTCCCCACAGAGTGCCAGGAGTGCTTCTGTGGAGGTCCAAATAGGGATCCTTCCAGGGTAGCTTCAGGGAGGGGTATGTCAGGACTCTTTCGGTTGCAAGTGGCAGAAACCCAAGTCAAACCAGCATAACTGAAAGAAAACATCTTTTGATTTATGTAAATGGAAAGTCCTCTGAGTCTCAGGTATGGCTGGAACCACGTCTCAACTGATGTTGTTAGAACTAGTCTCCCTCTCTGTCCTCTCTCTGTATTAGTTTCTTCTCTGGTGGTCTCAAGCAGGCTTTTCTCAAAGATGGCTATTATATTGGGCTCACATCCTACCAAATGAGCATTCACAACAAGAAAAGAACATCTGTTTCTTGTTGGTTTCAGCAAAAATCCCATGTCTGATTTTCATTGGCTAGGATTGAGTCATGTGATGGTCCTTGAACTATCATTGTGACTGATTGGCCAGTCCTGGGTCATGTGCCTTCTCCTGGAACAAGGTGGGAGTGGAAACCCTCTGACTGTACCACTTGGACAGAAAGAGAAGGGGAGTCCTCCAAAAAAAAAAAATCAGGATGTGTTTGCCAGGGGAAGGGAGAATAGTTGCTGGTCAGGCCCAAAGAGCAGGATTCATTGCAAGAGTCAGGCTGGTGCTGAAAAGAAGACATGCTGGATATTTATTAGTTGCCCCCAGCCCTGATTCCTTCTTCACCCTTCCTTGCCCTTTTCTACACTGAGAAAACTCATCACCCAAGGGCTGCATCATTTGCACCTCCTTGCCCTTCAACTTCCTGATGGATTTGGCCAATGTGGGACCCAGTCTGGACATAAGAGGGTCAGAAAAGCGAGATTGGAGGCATTTCTTCCCTGCTTGGTCACCACATTGCTGCTTAGAGCCTCATCTTCTTCTGTGACTTCTGTTCCAGTGAGGAAACTCCTCTATAACACCATCCTCTCCTTGTCCCTTAAGGATAGGAAGTAGCAGCTTTCCACTGTTGGTAGTCCCTTGGTGCCTTACCACCCCTGTAGTGCCCTAAGTCCTCCCACACTTCTGTAAAGAGACCCTTCACTGAAATCCCTCCCTTCAAACCATCTGGAGGGTGAATTCTCTTTCCTGCCAGGACCTTTATGGATATGAATATGGTGGAAATGCTTGCCATCATATTAACTTCCTATTGGTACTGCAGCTGGTTAGCACAAATTTAGTGGCTTAAAATGACTCACATTTACTATCTTATTGTTTTGGAAGCCTGAAGTCCAATATGAGTCTTGCTGGACTAAAATCAAGGTGTCAGCATGCTGTATTCCTTCTGCAGGCTCTAGGGGAGGATCTGATTCCTTGCTTTTTCTACCTTCTAGTGGACATGTGCACTCCTGGGCTCATGGGCCCTTCCTTCATCTTCAAAGCCAGCAGCATAGCACGTTCTTACATTTCCTCTGACTCTGGCTCTCTGCCTCTTTTTTATTCTTATTTTTTTTTGAGATAGAGTCTCACTTTGTCATCCCTGGTAGAGTGCTGTGGCGATCCTCTTGCTTCAGTCTCCTGAGTAGCTGGGACTACAGGCTTCAGCCACAATGCTCGGCTATTTTTAGAGACAGGGTCTCGCTTTTGCCCAGGCTGGTCTCGAACTCCTGAGCTCAAGCAGTCCACCTGCCTCAGTCTCCCAGAGTGCTAGGATTACAGGCATGAGCCAAAGCACCTGGCCTCTGCCTCTTTCTTATTGGAACCCTTGTAAAATTGGGCCTACTTGGAATCATTTCCCCACCTCAAGATCCTAAACTTACTCATAACTGTACAGTCTCTTTTGCTAGGTGGGATAACATCTTCCAGGGATTAAGGACACACATGGCAGCGTTGGGGGCCATTATTCTGCTCCCCTCAGCCATCTTTATCTATCTCTTAAGATCTCTCTGAACATGGGTATCTCTACCAGCCTGATTCCATCTATCTACTGGATTAGCTCTGGCTGCTGTAACAAAATACCACACATTGGGTGGCTTAAACAACAGAAATGAATTTTCTCACACTATGGAAGCCAGAAGTCCAAGATCAAGGTGTCAGCATGGTCAGTTTCTGGTTGAGGACTGTCTTCCTGGCTTGCAGGCAGCAGCCTCTTGCTGTGTCCTGACATGGCAGGTGGGTGTGGGTGGGCAGATTTGAGTTAGGAGCAGTCTCTCTGGTGTCTCTTCTTAGAACACAAGTCCTGCTGGATCAGGGCCCCACTTTTGTGACCCCATTTAACCTTAATTGCTTCCATTAATGCCCTTTCTCCAAAAACAGTCACATTAGGGGTTGGGGCTTCAATGTATGAATTTTGGGAGGGACACAGAATTTCATTTCATAACATCTACCCACTTACCCTCAGCCTTGGAGGCCTTCTTTGTGTCTTTGCTGAGAAAATAAGAGCTGAGGTGCCTTTTCAGTCTTGCATTGCCCTTGGAATTACTCCATTATTGTGGCCTGATTCTCTCTGCTCTGTGAGTGTGGGCAAATTGACAGGATGTTAAAAGATGTTCAAGAAAAGGTCATCTATAACAGGCCTTTGATTATTTCCTGAGAAAAGGAGTCAGTGATTCCCTTTCTGAGCTGGAATGGGGGGTGCAGCCCAGAGACTCAGAGATCCTCTTTCCTGACAGAGGCTTTGCAGATGTCAGGACAGAAGGGGCCTGGCCAGTTGTACCCAGGGGGGAGCTGGCTGGAGGCACCTCCTCCATCATCCGTGCACCTGCTGTGCAGCACAGTGGGACACTATGGCTACTAGCTGAGATTTTGGCGCTTCTCAAGCTGGAAGCTCCAGGCTCTGAGCTGTGAGCTGCTGAGCTGCGCAGATGCCTTCCATGTATGCGCTGGCTTGTAATTAAAACGTAACTTGCCACTCTGATTAGATTAAGCGGTTAAGTTCATCAGGAAGAGTTTTTCATCTGCATTGTGTAATTAGCAACATATGATGCTTGTTTTAGCTCAATTAAAAGTTATGGTGATTAATACGGGCATCAAAGCAGAACCATAAATCAACAGATTCAGGGCACTTGGAGTCCAGGCCCTGGGAGACAGTGAGCCAGCCATGGGCCGTGCCTCAACAGAATGGGTTTTGGACTTAGCCTGGCTGGGTGGCAGGTCACGGCTGCCCTTCTCCAAGCCTCAGTTTCCCCATCTTAGAAATGGGGGTAGCAGAACTTACCTCTTAGGTCATTCTGAGTTGCAAAGCCTAGGATGTATTTTATATATAGAAAGTGTTCCCTCTTTGCTGTATGCTCCTTTCTTTAATTTTAAAATGTGCTGATGGGCACTATCCGTCAAAATTAAAATGTCCATACCTTGAACTCAGCAATTCCATGCCAAAATATTTATCTTACAGATACATTTCCACGTGCTCAAAATGTCTTAATACACATAGGATTGCCGCAATTGTTTGTAGAGAGAGATAGGTGAGGGTAGCCTGAAATAAGTAAATTTTGATACATCCAGGCAAAGAGATATTTTGCAGCTGTTACAAAACTGAGGCGGTCCCATTTAAAGTGACGAGTGCCACTAAGACATAAAGCAAGCTGGGGGACTCAGTTTGTCTGAGTGGTGACAAAAGGAAAATACAGACGTGTGTGTTTGCAACTGTGTGGAGCAGCCTCCTATGTCACCTCCTGGGAGGTAGCAGGTTGACTAGGGGATGTGAATGGAGGTGACAGTGTTTTACCCTGTACTTTTGTACTTTTAAAATTTTGTGTCATGTGCATTTGTTTATATAAGAGGGAAGGAGCAAGGGGGTGGGGTCTTGGTGCGTGCCACACCTTTTAGGGGCAAAGCACGATTGTAAGCGGGACTTTACCTAACAAATGCAATCAGTGTAACTTGGCTTCTTGTACCCTCAATGAATCCCCAACAATAAAGAAAAAAAAATTTCGTGTCATGTGCATTTGTTTATATAATTCAATCAAAGATATTTTTAAAGAAAGAAAAGGTGGCAAGCTTCCAACCTTCCTGTCCCCCCCCCAAATGAGAATTAAAAGTATTCATTCTAGTATTTGAACCAATTCTATCATTTAGTCCCTGGAACCGAGAGCTGCTAGTGCTATTTTTCTTCACTGTGGAATTGTAACATTTGTGTCGGGCTTCTAGATTTCCAGGGCAGGAATGAAATCTAAAACTCTCAAACGCCCACAACGTGGCATTTTCTGGGGTGGGAGAGAAGAAACGCTTGCCTGACTGTACTCCTCGTTTGTGGTTGGTTGTGACTTGGATTTGGTTGTAGACCAAGATTGTGACTGCACAAAGGTCAGCATGAGCTGTTCCCACCAGCCCAACCCTGCCAGCTGGGCCGTGAGGACCCCACAATGAAGCTCAAGGCCTATTCCCTGCTCTGCAAGGGGAAAGTGCTTGGGACAGGCGGCGGAGAGGGGAAGCACATCTTTCTTAATGAACCTTGTGTTTTTTCCTTTTCGTTTCTTTTTTTTTTTAAATCAGAATTACCCAGCAACTCCATTTCTAGGTTTACACCCAAGAAAAATGAAAACGGGTACTCAAATAACAACCTGTCCACAAAAAGGAGGGACAGGTGGGAGTGACTGCCTCATGGGTTCAGGGTCTCCTTTTGGGGTGATGAAAGGGTTTTAGAACTAGCTGGTGGTGGTGTTTGCACAACAATGTGAACATAGTAAATGCCACTGAATTGTACCCTTTAAAATAGCTAATTTTATGCTATGTGATTTTCACCTCAATTTTAAAAAATGAGAGCCATCTGTGGTGAGAGGACCCGCGCCTCTGCATTAGTCATTCTTTGCTCGAGAGAGATTGCTGGAATGTTGCAATCAGTTGGACTCCTTTTCCCTTTAAATTTGTACCTATAACGGTGAGGTCTCTGGTGACATCTCAGGGACATGTGAAAAGATGCAGAAATTCATTCCTAGGGTTTGGACAGATATTCTGGAGGATGCTGACAGCGCGTGACGGTCCTTACTCTGTAGAATTCTGTTATTTTCCCTGAAGCACAAGGATAGAGATCTCGTTGATTGACTTAGTCAACTCTGACTAGGAAATTGGATCTCAATTAGATTTCTTCCTGTTCATCAGAAGGGGGCTTAATGGTGTGAAAAATGAACCGATGGCATGCTTTCCTGCGGTGGGATGCTGTTTGTGGTCACCTGGCATCTCTGGAGACTGTCCCTACACTAAGCGTGACAGAGGTATGAAAAGGCCACCCTGTACTTGGTTCCCCCGATACCCTGAGCTGCTCTTCCCAAGATCTGTCAGTCCTTCAACCCATCCGTCAAGGCCACAAGCCACCATCTCCTTCCATCATATCCAGAATGGTTTTGATTAGTTCCAGGAACTCCAGCTGACACTACTCTGATGGAAGCTGACTAAGGGCTTGTGTCCTGGTTTGCTGCAGCCAGACTGGCTCACACCTGGTACCCTGTCATACTCACTGACAGAAATCCCCTTCACTTTCAAAGGTGAGTCAGTGACACTAGATCAATTCATTGGGCACCCTGAGCTGTGTGTGTCTGAGGGAGCCATTGTACTCCCCAGAGCTCCTCCAGCATCACACCCTGCTGGTCTTCTTGCTGGGGGACTCTTTTGCTTCTCATTGGTAAGGACAGCTAGCATTTTTAGAAGCCTGCTATGTGTTAGTCCTTTACAAGGATTTATATGAGCTGAGTGCAGTGGTTCATGTCTGTAATCCCAGCACTTGGGAGGCCAAGGCAGGTGGATTGCCTGAGCTCATGAGTTCGAAATCAGCTTGAGTGGGAGCTAGACCCCAGCTTTAAAAAATAGCCAGGTGTTGTGGCGGGTGCCTGTAGTCTCAGCTACTTGGGAGGCTCAGGCAAGAGAATTGCTTAAGCCCAAGAGTTTGAGGTTTCTGTGAGCTGTGACATCATGGCACTCTACCTAGGGTGACAAAGTGAGACTCTATCAAAACAAAAAAAAAGTATTTATATCATATGTGATGGTTTGAGTCAAAAAAAAAAAAGAAAAAAAAGAAAAGGTATTTATTTATAGTAACTCATTTGCTCCTCATGACAGCCTATGAAGTAGGCATCCAATTCCTGCCTGTTCCCTGAGCAACACAGGTGACCTTTTCATTGCTGTGTATCTTTCCAGAGTTTGTTTATGCAAAATACAAGCAATGACTAATATGTATTTATATTTTCTGTACTTTTCATATAGCAAAAGTAGCATACTTTATGCACTGCTCTGCACATGCTTAACAAGTTGTCTTGGCCAGAGGAGGATTTCTCATCAAGGTTCAGGAAGGGACTTCTTCCCTTCCTCAAACAGTTCTGCCCTAATCTGCATCTTTGAGAAGTAGGGTGACCTAGCCTCCCAGTCTGGAGACATGGAAAGAAGTCTAGGGAATTTTATTTTATTTTTATTTTTTTGGCCACAAACCTTTAACAAGCTTTCAAGATAATGCTATTTCTTGGAGGCCCAGCCGTGCTTAAACAAGCACAGATTAAATGCTTGCGTATTCTATATTGATTTGATCTGGGCATCTTGCCAGTCACAGAGAATGTGAAGATGGTGATTCAGGCCCCTCTTTGTTGGCATTTCCAAGAGGTCTGGAGTGAGAAACTGACTGGGCTTGCGTTTTGTGGTAGTGGGTGGCAGCAGCATGGGCCTCCTGGTTTTGACAGTACTGTGGTCAGACAGTCAGTCAACAAGCCTTAGAGGCTGTGGTTACCTCTTCATTGGTCTCTGTACCTCCACCCTTTCCTTCTGTGCCTACTTTCCAGGTAGTAGTCAAAGTGTGCCTTTTAAGATGTTAAGTCAATTATAAGAGGGACTATACCTAACAAATGCAATCAGTGTAACCTGGTTTCTTGTTCCCTTGATAACTCCTCAACAATAATAATAATAATTAAAAAAAGATGTTAAGTCAGTTCATGTCCCTCCTCTGCTCCCAGCTACTCAGAGTAAAAACCACAGTACTGCACATGGTCCACAAGGCCCTTTTCTGCTTGCTTGTTCTTTGCTGGCCACCAGCCTTCTTGTCCTTGAGAGCCAACCACCATCTACCCCAGTGCTTTGCACGTGCAGTCCCATCTGTTTGGGATGCTCTTGCCTGGTGTTTGCACAGCTGCCTCTCTCTGCACATCATGACTCCAGTCTTTTATCACCGTTTTGTGGCAGGGTCAGGTGGTCCTTGGACCACCCTGTCTACAACAGCACCTAACATTTGCTTCCCACCTTTTCTCACTTTTTTTTCCTCATAGCATTTCTAGCCACCTGAAATAACATGTTTAATAATTATCTGTTTGTGTTTTGCACTAAAATGTCAGGTTCATGAGGGCAGCAACCTTGCCTGCCTAGTTCATGGATACTTCCTCAGGACCTAGGACAGTGCATAGTAAGTGCTCAATAAATACTAGGGAGTAGATGTTTAGTGAGCACTTGCTTTGTTCTGTACTAGGTACATGAGGATTCAGAGAGCATAAGTCATGTCCTGTCTTTAAGAAGCTGAGTATCTAGTTGGAGAGACTAATAGGATAATTTCATCCATTAGGTCTTGTGGGCACAAGGCCTGGGGTTCATAACTATATTCTGGCCCTCAAAAAATGTTTGAGACCTGGAAAAGTTAAAAGAAAATGCTAATATAAAAACAAGTGTTCACACAGCTTGCAGACTTAATATAAATGTTGACCAGTCAGCAATTTGCCATAACTCATAAAATAATTTTACGTAATCTGGGTTGCAGGAGCATTCTGATGTTTGATACAGTGGGATCCTCTAAAGCTGTGGTCCCCCACCCCCAGGCTGTGGACTGGTACTGATTGATCCATCAGGAACTGGGCCCCAGAGCAGGAGGTGAGTGGCGGGCAAGTGAACAAAGCTTCATCTTCAGCTGCTCCCCATCGCTCTCATCACCGCCTGAGCTCCACCTCCACCTCCTATCAGCAGTGGCATTAGATTCTCCCCGGAGCACAGACCCTTCTGTAAACTGTGCATGTGAGGAGTCGAGGTTGCACCCTCCTTATGAGAATCTAATTAATGCCTGATGATCTGAGGTGGAGCTGAGGTGGTGATGCTGGTGCTGCGACCATCTAGTTGCAGGAAAACCAGCTCAGGACTCCCACTGATTCTGCATTATGGAGAGTTGTATAATTATTTTATTGTTTCAGCTTGGCGCCTGTGGCTCAACGGGCTAAGGCGCCAGCCACGTACACCTGAGCTGGCAGGTTCGAATCCAGCCTGGGCCCGCCAAACAACAATGATGGCTGCAACCAAAAAATAGCTGGGCGTTGTGGCAGGCACCTGTAGTCCCAGCTACTTGGGAGGCAGAGACTCGCTTGAGCCCAGGAATTGGAGGTTGCTGTGAGCTGTGATGCCATAGCACTCTATCCAGGGCGACAGCTTGAGGCTCTTTCTCAGAAAAAAAAATTATTTTGTTGTTTCATTGCAATTTTATGTAAAAGAAATAAAGTATAGTAAATGGAATGCCTTGAATCATCCTGAAACTATCCCCCACCTCTGGTCCATGGAAAACTTGTCTTCCATGAAAATGGGGCTTGTGCCAAAAAAGGCTGGGAACTACTGCTCTAAAGGAAAGAATGCTCAGGACCTGGGAAGATCTTAAAACTGCCTTGGAAATAATGGGCCTGCTGGAAACAAAGTGATCTAACAGAGCATGTGATTAGCCTCTCCAGGAGCAGCAAAAATTCAAAGAAAGAGCCGTGAGGACTTCAGGGAAGGCTTCCTGGAGGAGGTGGGCCTTGAGGGCCTGATAGAACTTGGACACCTTGTGGTAGGAGGGGAGATTGGAAAGAGTAGTAGCTTTCCTGTATCTATTGGCTAGAGTTCAACTAATGTGTCGTAGGCAATTCAGCAAAGCGGTTAAGGTGTGGAGGGGTCGTCAAGACAAAGGACTGCTGTTCAGACACACAAAGGTCACTGCAGTCCTTTTAGAGGATGAAACCATGTTGGTGTGGACCCCTGTAAAATCTTCCTTTTGAACATTTGCATAAGAAAAATTGGATTGCTGCCAAGTCCTCGTGGTCTTATTCTGTAACTACACACATGCTATCTCAGGAACAGGGGTAGAAAACTCCACACGATCTGTACTGAGGGGGTGGGGTAGGGAAGCAATGAGTGTTTGTGATTCTCAGGGGGACAATATGTTTCTGTGCCCTCGCTATGTAGTTTGAGCTATGTGTTTGGTGGTTGCTTATTTATCCCTGCTTTCTTCCCTCGAGGATTGAAGGTGGTGTACAAAAATACACCCCTCAGGGCCAGGCTTGGTGGCTCATATCTATAATCCTAGCACTTTGGGAGACTGAGGCAGGAGGGTCATTTGAGCCCAGAACTTTGAGACCAGCTTGGGCAATAGTGAGACCCTGTCTCTACTAAAAAACAAAAACAAAAAACTAGCTGGGTGTGGCAGCCCATGCCTCTTAACTACTTGGGAGGTTGAGGCAGGCGGGTTGCTTGAGACCAGAAATTTGAAGTTGCAGTGAGCTGTGATGATACTATTGCACTGTAGCCCGGGCAGCCTGGGCAACAGAGCAAGACTGTCTCAAAAAAAACATAAAAAAATTAGTTTAAGAAGATTAAAGTGATCAGGACAAAAGAAAAATATGGAAGAACTGAATATTTAGTGTAATGCTGGAGTGGATCAGTACCAGAAATGTAAGCTAGGGAAATGACTGTAGATTTGGCCCTGGGCATCCTGGCAGCCAAGGCAATTAAGGAAACAATCACAGGCACCAGGCTTTCCAGAAATACAGGGACTCAATATAGCCATACAGGGATTCTTCACTATCTGAATGATCATTGTTGAAATTGCTGTAGTTATGTGGTTGCCTGGGCATTAAACAATGTCATAATATGAAAATACTTGACAATTTATACATTTACCTCCCACCCAGTATCCCTCTAGACCAGAGGTTCTTAGCCTGAGCACTGCTGACATTTGGGGCAGGATAATTCTTTGTTTTTGGGGCTGTCCTATGCCTTGGAAGATGTTTAACAGCATTTCTGGCCCCTCTGTCCACTAGATGCCAATAGCAGCACCCTCCCTTTAGCCCACATTTCTGTGGGACAACCAGAAATGTCTCCAGACATTGACAGATGTCCCCTGGGGGATGAAATCGCCCCCAATTGAGAACTCACCGGTGTAGGGTAAAATATAGTATCTGTCCTCATCCATCCCATTTTATCAAGATCCTTTCTTTGAAGGATTGAGCAGGAACTGTAGATTCAATAAATTACATAATGAACTGTAAATTCAGAGCAGAGCATAAAGTGAACTTGCTAGTCCTGCAAGAAATGTCAGATTTCAAGAAATCAATGAAAGTAAGGTTGGCAAATTGCCAGAACCACAGCAAAGCCATTGACCAATGAGGACCTCTCAGAGCTATAGCAGTTGGCAGGTGAGGAAAAGGAAATCGACTAACCTGCTGATTTAATGGGTGCCTCAAGATAGGATGATTTGAATGTCGAAGGATGGAGAAACTTGGGGAAACTAGCCATACCCTGAAATATTCCAGCAAAAACACAGTTCCTTATGATCATGGTATACAAGTCACATGAGATGGGAGGAGGCTACATCCTGCTCTTAATGAGTTTGTTGGGTGGATTAAATGATTGCCCTCAGTGTTTTATTCTTGCTTTAGTCTAAGGATTGGGCTAGAGTTACAATCATAATTCACATTTTGTGAGACATAAGACAACAAACATACTTGCAAAATTTTTGCTTGATTTTTTTAAAAGATAAAGTCCTAGGTGTGCCTTAATATTTTTGTGGTAACATACAAGTAACATTACCATATAAAACATTTTAGAACATACAATTCAGTAGCATTTAGAGTATTCACAATGTTGTGCAACCGTCACTACTGTCTAATTCGAGAACATTTTCATCACCCCTAAAAACAACCTTATCCATCAGAAGTCACTCCCCATTCTCCTCCTCTAACTCTTGGCAACACTAGTCTACTTTATGTGACTGGAGATTTGCCTGTTCTGGACATTTCTAGAAATGAAATCATATGTGGTTTGTGTGTCTGGCTTCTTTCACAGTGTTTTAAGGCTCATTTGTGTTACCACATGTATCAGCACTTCATTCCTTTTTATGGCTGAATAATACTCCATTGTATGGACAGATCACATTTTGTTTATACATCTGTTAAATACGGACATTTGAGTTGATAAAAATTTGGGTTGTTTTTTACTTTTTGGCTGCTGTGAATAGTGCTGCCATGAATATTCAGGACAGGTTTTTGTCTAAAACTGTCTTTGTTTTACATGGACTTTCCAGGGTACTGTCTATTTGTTGGTATGAAAGACCTCTGGGGACCGAGAGTTCTCCCTGACTTCTGTACTATGCAAAAGCACCTGTCCCATCGTCCTGAGGCAGGTGACTGTCTTGTAAGAGGCAGAACCCCTCGTGCCCCCCGAGGGGCTACAGCTGCCCAGGTAGACTCCCCTCCCTGCCGTACTGGGGCAGCTCTTTTGAGGGTACATTTTAGCAGGGACAGTAGACTTAGGTGTGTTCTAAGGGAAAGGACAGGACAAAAAACCCAGTGGAGTATGTGAAGGCCAGGGCAGGGGCAGATGCAGGGGTGCTCTGTGTAGTTTGCTTTGGCTCCCAGGGTATCTAGTAGGACTGAGGTTGCTGTCTGAATAAGCAGGACCAGCTACACAATTTGTAGGCTGTAGCTACACAAGCTGTAGGCCCCAGTGAGACAGAAAATGTAGGCCCCCTGGGAAGAAAATTGTTAAGAATTTCAAGAGAGTGGCAGAGCATTAAGCCAAGGACAAAGGCTATCTGAGGGCAGGTCCCCGTGCAGTGGCATAGGCAGCACACCCCGGAAGCTGGTCCTGCACATAGGCAAGTGTTACCAGAGGTGGAAGTTCATTCCTGGCTGTGCTGTCTTTTTTTTTGAGACAGAGTCTTGCTATGTTGCCGTCGGTATAGTGCTGTGGTGTCACAGCTCACAGCAACCTCAAACTCTTGGGCTTAAGTGATTCTCTTTCCTCAGCCTTCCAAGTAGGTGGGACTACAGGCACCTACCACAACGCCTGGCTATTTTTTTTTTTGTTGCAGTTATTTAGCTGGCCTGGGCCAGGTTCAAACTTGTCACCCTTGGTGTATGTGGCTGGCGCCGTAACCACTGTGCTACGGGCACTGAGCCTGTGCTGTGTCTTTTTACATGTTGGATTTCCATTACATTTCTGGAAGAACTTATTTTATTAGGGTGGCTGAATGTTGTAACAGACGACCCCCACATCTCAGTTTAGTTTAGGGCTGGGAAATCTGTGGCCTCCTAGGTCCTTAAATGTAGCCTTTTGACTGAATCCAAATTGTATAAACTAAATCCTTTTATTCTTATTAATGCATTTTTGTTTGTCTTTTGTCTTTTTATTTTATATTAAAAACGAACATGTTAAAAATACCAAAGGATAAAATAAGTTTCAAGAAAATAATCCAGGGCAGCGCCTGTGGCTCAGTGAGTTAGGGTGCTGGCCCCATATGCCGGAGGTGGTGGGTTCAAACCCAGCCCCGGCCAGAAACTGCAAAAAAATAAAAATAAAAATCCACAAAGTATGATATTTCTGGCCTCGGCCAAATTGCAAAACAGAAAAATATCCGGGCATTGTGGCGGGCGCCTGTAGTCCCAGCTATTCGGGAGGCTGAGGCAAGAGAATCACCTAAGCCCAGGAGTTGGAGGTTGCTGTGAGCTGTGTGACGCCATAGCACTCTACCGAGGGCGATAAAGTGAGACTCTGTCTCTACAAAAAAAAAAAAAAATAATAATCCTCCCAGATTGACTAGCACAGTTAGAACATTAGTGAGCCCTAAGGGCTGAATTGACAGCTGCTACACTCATGATTTAGTTCTAGCTTCCCCCGCCTGACTGATGCCACTATCTCAGGAGGCTGGTTGGCGAGAGTGTATGGTGGGGGGGGGTCAAGTATGATGGTCTGTTATCAGCTGACAGTGTGGCGCTGTGTTTCTGTTTGAAGTGGAATGTGTGAACAGTTGCACAGCTCGACAGTATTTTTTAATTCCCTCTGCTTAACAGCCCATCATGTCAAAGAAGACCAACAGAATACTGAAGGAAGAAAAAGATGTTTTTAATTCTTTATTTTTTAAATTTATGTCTTTTCTCAGACTTTAATTTTTGAGACAGAGTATCTCTGTCTTGTTCAGGCTAGCGTGCCCATGGTGTCAGCCTAGCTCACAGCAACCTCAAACTCCTGTGCTCAAGCGATCCTCCTACCTCAGCCTCCTAGGTAGCTGGGACTACAGGTGCTTGCCACTGTTCCTGGCTAATTTTTCTATTTTTTAAAAGTAGAGATGGGGTCTTTCTCTTGCTTAGGCTGGTCTTGAACTGCTGAGTTCAAGGGATCCTCCTGCCTCAGCCTTGCAAATTCTAAGATGACAGGCATGAGCCACTGCGCTGGGCCAAGCAAACAGATTTTTTTTTAAATGAGGTTTGGGAATTGCAGTATTATCTTGTTTCTGCTAAAGATAAGACAGTTTGCTTGCTTAGTGATATTGCAATATCAAAATTAAAGAAACTCAGTGCTCATCGGCATTATAACACTCGTAAGAACCATAAATTTTAAATTAGAAGGAAAGGCATAAAAGGTTGTATTACAGAAATTAAAAGATGAAATGCAAAAGCAATTCAAGCAGCAATAAGACCTGGAAATCATGTCACTGATGCAAATTATAAACTAGCTTATATACTCAGTAAAAAAAATGGACACAGAAATTGTCCCCTTCAACACTGTTGAAGTTTTAGGAGGCTTAGGCCCTGATAACATTTCAATGTATAAACAACGGCCTCTTTCCAGGAGAACCGTAACTAATTGGCTGCATGAATTAGCCTTCAACATAACAGAACAACTTCATGTAATACTTTAAAAGGAAAATATATATTACCCAAAAGCTTTGGATGAATCAGCTGATGTACTACTGACTCCTGCAGGTTTTATAAGTCATTTTGGTCATAACAGATTTTCTTTGCTACACAGTTACTCACTTTGTGCACTCTTGCAAACAACATAGGGACTGGATATCTTCAGCAACTTTCAAGATAAATATTAGGAAGTTGGACTGAATTTGGTAAATTTAGTGAGTGTATGTACAGACGGTGCACCTTCCATGACAAGAAAATATGAAAGGTTTATTGCACAGATTAAAAAAAAGTTTTAACAGATTCAGACACTCTCTTTCTTTTCATTGTATCTTGCATCAGCAAAATCTCTGTGCTAAAGCTACTATTTTAAGTGACAGTTAGCAGAAGTTGTAAGTATTGTTAACTATATGCATACAAATGCAACATGGCATCTTCAGTTTTGTGACATCCGAAGTTGGACAATGAGGTATTTAGTGTGGATTTGGCATATCATTCTAAAGTGTGTTGGCTATTGCAGGGACAGGTGTTATCCAAAATTTTATCTCTGCAAGTACAGATAGTTAGATTTTATGAAGAACAGAATCAAAAACGTGAATTATTGAAGGAAGATTTGTATAGGAATGTAGCATTTCTATGTGATATCATGTCAAGTCAAAATGACTATTTTTTCACAAGGCAAAACGAAGTTTATGTACAATATGTAGCCAAAATTCCAAGGTTGAAGAATTTGTTTAAGGCCACACAGCACCAGAGTGGCAGAGCTGTGTTTTAATTTCTGTGCCCTATAGGCTCCTGGGACTGGGTGGGAGATGTCTGCTAGGCAGCAAAGGGAAGACTCCTTCAAGTTCAGGAGGGGTGGGGTGTAGGTACTCTTGGGACCCCTTAGCATGGTTTGCTGTCAGCCTCAGAGTCCCCTCTTTCGCAGGATCATACAGAAATTAGCATCTTGGCCACTAGGAAGGTTCGGCAAGTGTAGAAGATGCTATCAGTCCCTGCCCTCACCCCCTTGCCATTCCTGTGCTGGTCTAACATTCCACGGTTGACACTTGCAGGTTCCTTCTGGCCACAGGAGCCACACTGGTTGTGTACACGGCTGAACAAAAAATGCCAGGAATGAATGACTTCCAGGAGGCCAGCTCCCTGGGTGGGATAACTTTGAGGTGATTTTCTGCACCGTTTCCCGGGTGACCCAGGTGCCTGCAGTGTTCTGTGTACTCCCCTGTTCCAGCTTGATGACATACCTTATAGACTTCTTTGTCTCATGTCTCAACTCCTCACACGCTGCCTCCTGGGATCACCTTCAGATGAACCACCTAAGCTCTAATTTTTCTCTCAGACCTGCTCCTGGGGGATCCCAAACCAAGACCCTGCCACTTCACTAGCAAAGGGGTTGTCTCCCTGCACCCAGTGGCACGGAAACCCCACCTCTCCCCTTCCGGTGGTTTCTGAGCCTCAGAATGTGGACTGTGAAGCTTCGCTGAGATTGGGCTGGCTGGAATTTCCTGGGCCTCTCTTTCCCTAGCCTGCCGCCTTCATTAGCACCTTAGGGGGCCTGAGACCACGTGCATGTGAGCAACTGCAGGTGGTGGAGGGGGAGGGAGGCTTTGGCGCTGGTGCCTGATGGAGAGCCGCAGAGGTCGCCCCTCCGGAGTGGGAAGGTGGCAGCGACCCTTTTAGGCTGTGGACCCTGAAAAGATTTGGGAGAAAAGTCGAACGGTCTGGGTCTTGATGCTCTCCTGACCTCAGCATTTTTGACGGGCTTCTGTTTCGACTAGATTGGAATTGCCGGGAGAATGAAACTCAGGTGCTTTTGCCAGAGCCTGGCAGGCAGGGCTGGGCCTTTTCAGGCATGAAAGGATCAGTTTTGTGGTGGGAGCTCTGTGGGGCGCTCTCTAGAGTGGACAGCCGGGTGCCTGCCCAGCAGCTGCTGTTGCAGCGTGGTTGCTGCAGGAATTGCCACCAGTTCAGGAGGCCATGGACCCAGGTCCCTGATTGGCCTACAGTCATGTTGCGTTGCCCATTCTGTCTGCCTGTGATTGGTCTAGAGGTGGCCACGTGACTAGGTTGTAGCCAATGAGGTACAAGAACAAGTGTCCTGGGGCTTCTTTGAATAATTCTCTCCTTAAGAGGAACCCAGCGAGGAGGAAGTTCTGCCTCTGCTGTCCCCTTGTTCTCAGATACCCTAGAGCAGAGCATGGGGCTGGAAGGGAGCCTGAGTCCCTGATGACGCAATTGAGCCTGCAAAGCAGCCGCACCACCCACTTCTGAGTTTCTTGTTAAGTAAATAACACATGTCCTTATGGCTTAAGCTGCTTTTAGTTGAGTTTTCTGTTATTTCAGCCAAATACATGCTGATGGATAAGGTCACCCTTTTCAAGAAGTCTTTCTGAGGAGTTCTTTACTATTTTAACACTTGATCCACGACTTGTTTTTTAGAAGATGGTATTTTAATCTTTATTGGTCAGGAGTCTTGTGGTTGCCATTAAGAGAAACTCAACTCAGCCAGCTAAATAAGTCAATTCTATCATCTCTTTCTTTCATCTACTGAAAGAATTTGTTGTGTCTGTAATGGAAAATCTAGACATACTGCAACTTCAGGTATAGCTGCATCCAGGAGCTCAAACAATATCCCTGGGAATGTCATCTCAGGCTCCCAGCTTTGCTTTCCTCTGTTGGCTGTGTTCCTGGGCAGGTTCTCCTATTGAGGTATCAGGATGGCTACTGAGACACCCAGACTTGCAGTCTCCCAGCTTTGCAATCCCAGAAGAAAGAGAACAGCTGGTGCTCAACAGTTTTATCATGCCTCCCACCATTTCATATAAGGGGCCAAACTAAGGCCGTGCACCCATCCCGGCACCAAGCACTGTACTCAGGGAGATAGAAAATGCCAGTTGGCCAGTGGCCCTGGTTATGTGGTGCAGTGGCATGAATCTCCTTGAATAACAGGGGCTAGGAGTGGGGGACAGGGATGGCTCTCTAAAGCAAAGCTGGGTGAGATGAGCAGAAGGGAACCAGAGTCTGAGCAGGCAAAAACAACAGATGTCTCCTCACAGTCTAAGGTATTTTGGGAGTAGAGGAGACACTGCAGATTTCCTCTGTTTCTTTTTTTAATTGCTAGTTGTAGAACCCTTTGTTAAAAAATCTTCATGTGAGTCTAACATGTAAAGGAGAGGGAGGAGGTACTTCTCAGGTTGGCGCTGTGGGGAGGTGTGTGGTGGCTTCTCATCTGGATGAAGCAGTCCAGCAGTTGCCGATCCAAGTGTGATCCCTGGACCGTGGTGCCAGCACCTAGAAACCTGTAGGAAGCACAGATTCCTGGGATTTGCCTTGACCCTTGCACCCAGAAACACTGCAGATGGAGTCCAAGTGTCTGAGTTAACAAGCCCTCCAGGTGATTCTGAGTGCCCTGGAGAAGAGGAGGCACATGTGGAATCTGTTTTGGTTTGGGTGTTGGTCTGTGACTGGCTGTCTTCTCTTTTTTTGTGAGTTATGTTAGTTTCCTAGGGCTGCCATATCAAATCGGCACAAATCTGATGGCTTAAAACAGGAGAAATTCATTCTTTCATAGTTCTGGAGGCCAAAAGTCTGAAGTCAAAGTGTTGGTAGGGCCATATTCTCTCCAGATGCTCCAGGGGAGACTCCTTCCTGCCTCTTCGGGCTTCTTGGGGGTGCTGGGTGCCTTGGCTTGCACCTGCATCACTCCAGTCTGTGTCTCTGTCACCACATGGCCTTGTACTGTATGTGTCTCTGTGTTTCTTTTTCTAAGGATACCAGTCATTGGATTTAAGGCCCACTGTACACCGGCACGATCTCCTCTTAACTCTATTACAAATACTGTATTTCCAAACAAAGTCACATTCTGAGGTTCCAGGTGGTCGTGAATATGGTGGTGGGGAGAGGGGTAGATACTGTACAACCCCCTACGTGAATCACCTACCTTCAGTGGTTCCAGAAATGTGGGTTTTTAGACCGCATCAATCCTGGAGAATTGGTTGAGCAGAGCCTTACTTTGGTCCACAGAGGAAAACTTATTTTTCTCAATAAAAACAATATGAATAACCTGGCACATTTATACTGCCCTTATCCCATTGAATCATAATTTTTAGTGGTGGAACTCTTTTCTCCCCATAAGAAATACTGTGCTGGGACACAGAAAACACAGCCACTGTGATAGGAGTTGGGGAAGAAGCTCTGTCCACCCCTTGCTAAGGCATAATTTTTTAATTCTAAGATTTCAAAGAACAGAGTTTGAAAACACTTGCTTACTAGTTTAAATAAATAAATAAAAAGGCATATGTATAACTCTTAACTGAGCTCTGTTAATGCTTACAAAAATGCATGTATTTGGTAAAAGAAGTTCAAAAAGTAAAGTTACAGAACAAAATGTCTTTTGTCTTCTCCCACCAAACTCAGTCTTTCACTCTAAAGATACTACCAATCATTCCAGAAAAATATTCCCTGTACACGCCAGTCTGCGTATGGGGGTTGTTTTTATCTACACGAAGGAAGGCATAGAATACACACTCTTTGCATTTTGATTAAAACAATAGTTTCTGTTCTAGAGCTCTTCCTGCGTATGCACATAGGGGTTTGCCTTATCCTTGGTAATAGCTGCGGAACATTCACTGTCTGCGTATATTGTCATTTATTTAAAACGTCTGTGGATGGGCGTGTCTTGTTTCCCTCCTATAAACAACGCTGCTGTGAACATCTTTGCCTTCCTCACACATTGTCACTGTCCCCTAGTCCTTTTGGTAGATTCTTAATTCTTTTTGGAGTTTTCTCTAGTTGTGTGTCTCCCATTCGAAGAAGACAGAAATTTGAAAGTGAGGTGGTAGCCCCGGTTACAGGCAGTTGATTTCTTAAATTTCTTCTTCCAAAAATATCTTCTTGAAAAAAAAAAATCAACTTGTCACTTTTATAACTTTTAATTTACTTTTTTTTCTTTGAGACAAATGCCTGCAATAGATAATCCCCGATTATGGAATTTTCCTGATGAATTCCCAGCCAATAAACATCTCCCGATTAGTTGAATTATAAATTGGCTTTGGGAGAAAGTTCTAGGCATAAATATAGAATTGACACCTGCTCACCAGCCAGACTGGGACGTGCGGTAAATATTGGGACAGGGTTAAGTGTGCAAAGTCACATTATGCATTTTGTCTCTCTCATAAATACATAAATAGCTCCCATGTTGTTCCTAAGGACCCAAACTTGACTCCTTGGGCAATTAATTAATTGAGGTGTTCAGTGAAATTGTTTTGTTGTTCTTTTCTGTTTTTAGATTTGGCAAAAGCATTATTATGGGCTCTTCTTATTAATAAGCAAATCTTTCTGACAAGAGTTACTTTGATAGAAAAAGTTCTAGGCTGGAGAAGTTGGGAACATCACTTTTCTCCTGGGGTTCTCAAGTTTCTAATGGCAGATGGATTGGTTGGATTAGTATCTTCAAGACCTGTCCAATTCAGCTATGCCTTAGCTCTTTGAGGGCCACAGTGGTTTGTGTATGTTTCTCTGATATCTCTAGCATTGGAAGATTTTTGCCTCAGGTGGGTCACTGTGTTTATCTTGGGAAAGGAGACTTATCCAGCCCAGAGCTCAAATTCTTTACTCACCCAGGTGTCTGGTAAAAAGTGGTTACTAGATCCTCAGCAGTCATCTAGAGTTAGATTTGTATGTATATAGCAAAGAAAACCAAAAGAATAAGGGCTTAAACAAGATAGAAGTTAATTTTCATCTTTTACCACTAGTGTGGTGATTCCATGATTTCAGAAAGGCCCGGGATCCTTCTACTTTCTGCTGTACCATCTTTGGCCTGTGAGCTCCATCTTCACAGGAACCCACCTCATGCTCCAAAATGGCTTCTGGAGTTCTGGCCATTAGCTTCACCTTCCAGCAACTCTAGGCAGGTGCCCCTGTCTTCTAAGAAGCCTCACGTAATACTTTGACTTATATCCCATTGCCCAGAACAAGGTTAATGGCCACATCTAAATGCAGGGAGGCCCCCAAAATAGAATTTTCAGATTGGGGGGTTCTCTTCTTTTTTTTTTTTTTTGAGACAGAGTCTCACTTTGTCACTCTTGGTAGAGTGCCATGGCATCACAGCTCACAGCAACCTCCAGCTGTTGGGCCTAGGCTATTCTCTTGCCTCAGCCTCCCGAGTAGCTGGGACTACAGGTGCCTGCCACAACCCCCGGCTACTTTTTTGTTGCAGTTTGGTTAGTACCGGGTTTAAACCCATCACCCTTGGTATATGGGGTCAGCACTCTACTCATTGAGCCACAGGCGCTATCTGGGGGAGGGTCCTCTTTTTTTGTAGAGACAGAGTCTCAGTTTATCCCCCTCAGTAGAGTGCCGTGGTGTCACACAGCTTACAGCAACCTCCAACTCCTGGGCTTAGGTGATTCTCTTGCCTCAGCCTCCTGAGTAGCTGGGACTACAGGCACCTGCCACAATGCCCAGCTATTTTTCTGTTTTTGCAGTTTAACCGAGGCCGGATTTGAACCCGCCACCTTCAGTATATGGTGTTGGTGCCCTACTCGCTGAGCCACAGGTGCCGCCCGGGGAGGGGTCCTCTTTTTAACCAGGAAGTGGAGGACAGATGTTGGCATGAGCAATTGGCAGTATCTTTTAGGATCAGGATTTGGCCATTTAGTCTGAATCAAAACAGACTTTCCAGCTTTTAGGGCTGACACTTCACCATCTGGTTGGGCTCAGGGATGCAGAGTTTGTCAGCCCCTACTGAGCTGCTAAGGACCCTCGTCATGGACATGTGGGACCTCGACTCATTCAACTACCTCCCCAGAGGGTTTAGCAGCCATTTCATAAGCAGGAATTTTCTGCTAATTCCATAGTGATTGGTATTTCTTTTACTGACAATATTTTGGAGGTACATATAAGGGTTTTTCTATCCCACTGGAGAGCAAAGTATCATTGCAGTCAGAGATATGGACATTTTTCCTGGGAATCCCTTAGTAGAGTTCCTGGCATATAGTTGGTTTTTGTTAATATCTGCTGGGTTATATTCGGTTTAGGGGTGAGTGGCTGTGGCCGGGGGATGGTACCAGGCAAAATTTGCCTTTTGTGAACCTTCCTCTTGGATCTCAGCCTTTCCCTACCTCCAGCCTCTCTGCTTCTCCTGTTTACATGATTCCTGATAAAAAGGAACTGCACAGATGAGAATGGAAATGCAGCCTTCTCCTAGGGGCTCCAGTTGAAATGTCCCATCCTATGATTTCATTCCTGAGATCTCAACCCCTTATTTTCCATGGTGTCTGCTCCTCAACTCAGTCACTTTGGCCCTGTGACCAGGAGAAGGTGAGGGCTTCTCCCCACCCCCCTCCACTCTGGCTCACACCACCTATCTCTTGCTGCTTTGAACTCACAGTAGAAAGCACAGTGGTTCTCCTGTGGTGATATCAGCATCCCCTGGGAACCTGTTAGAAATGTACTTTCTCCAGCCCCACCTGCCAAATCGGTGCTATGGGGGTAGGACACAGCCGCCAGTGCTGTAACAAGACCTTGCCCAGCATCTGTATTTTCAGCAAGCAGTGCTGGTGATTCTGATGCTGGTGGCTCCAGAGACACAAGAAGTGATGTCCTTTTTTCTGAGATGGAATCAGACAGGTCTTTGTGGTGTTCATGAGAAGGTTCTGTGTGTCACCAGATGTCACTATGAACTGAAAATGATAAGACCCCCCAGGTGGACCTCTCTGCTCTCTGAGAGAGAAGAAACTTTCTAATAAACCTGTTATTAACAATATTCCTATTGTTGCTTTTGTCTGAGGATATGGCCGCTATGGTGATGGACAAGGATGGGTTGTTTGGGGAGAAACGAGTGGGTGTCACGAACAAGGCTATGATGAGAGGAAGGGGTTTAGCGGGAATACATCTCTTCCCAATGCACACTTTGCAGCTGCTCTTGGTGCCTGGCCTGCCCCCAGGAGCCTGTCGGCACCATGGGCTTGATGGATGTCCCTGAGCCTCCACCAGTCAGACTCCCCTAATTGCAGGGGGGGGTGGCAGCTACTAGTCAGAGGGGGCGGTGAGCCCCTGGGAGAAGGCTGCATTTGCATTCTCACCTGTGCAGTCAGGGGTTAATTGAAAGTTCAGCCCAGGCTCGGTGCCTGAGGCTCAGCGGGCTAAGGTGCCAGCCATGTACACCTGAGCTGGTGGTTCGAATCCAGCCCCGGTCGGCCAATCAACAATGATGGCTGCAACCAAAAAATGGCTGGGCATTGTGGCGGGCACCTGTAGTCCCAGCTACTTGGGAGGTGGAGGCAAGAGACTCACTTGAGCCCAGGAATTGGAGGTTGCTGTGAGCTGTGATGCCACAGCACTCTATCCAGGGTGACAGCTTGAGGCTCTGTCTCA